>WSTH01000173.1:0-35226 GCA_019616345.1 Ceratobasidium sp. 395 | reverse complement strand
TCGCCACGAAGCAGGCTCGCAAGTCCGCCAAGTCGGCACCCGTACGTCTTCACTCTTTCAACATTAATTCAACAATAACTGATTTTCATCCCAACACGGTAGACCACGACTGGTGGTGTCAAGAAGCCCCATCGCTTCCGCCCCGGTACCGTCGCCCTCCGTGAGATTCGTCGGTACCAAAAGTCGACTGAGCTCCTCATCCGGAAGCTCCCCTTCCAACGTCTTGTTCGTGAAATCGGTAAGCTCAGTCTTTGTTTTTCCAAGATGAAATGGGTTTGCTAACGTGTTGGCTGCCGTGTTTTTACAGCTCAGGACTTCAAGACTGACCTCCGCTTCCAGTCGTCGGCTGTGATGGCTCTCCAGGAGGCGTCTGAGGCGTACCTTGTCTCGTTGTTCGAGGATACCAACTTGGCTGCGATCCATGCAAAGCGTGTCACCATGTACGTTGTCCTTGACTATCCCAGCTGGGCTCAGGGCTAACGTGTCCGCTTTCCCCCCAGTCAACCCAAGGACCTTGCGCTGGCCCGTCGTCTCCGTGGCGAGCGCACCTAAAAGGTCGCGGTTGTGTGACACCTTATGCACCTATTGTTTTCTGAGACTTATCCATTGTCGTTTGTATCCTCCTGTATACTATTTGTCTATTCTATCGATGTTGTTTTCTCCCATCTTTGCTATGAATCGCGTGTTGGAGCTTGAATTGCGCAAGTCGTCATGACGTTTCAGGTCCCCGCTGCCATTAAATATTTGATTAGGTTATTTGAACACGCCCTGATCTAGCCTAATGTTTGCCAGTTCATCGTCGCAGTTGAGCTTGACTAGGCTGCGTTGAGATGTGCCGCCAACGTTGTGCTGTCCACGAGGCGATCGACGGAAAACTCCATGTTGGCCACGCGGGAAGTTGCCCGCGATCGAGTGGCTATTCCTAGAAGGTCAAGATCGGTCATGGTCTAATTATTTCATTGTATCTCGGTACGTCGTTGCAGCGTGTGCGCAACATGGGACATGGGGGGTTCACACAGCGTTCAAAGAGTGGTGGTTTCATTGTGTATCTCAAAGTGGATTGTGAAATGGAGTGACTACATTTTTCACAAACGCCCAAAATTAAATGTCTACATCGACCAGTCTCTTCGATTGCGATCTCCTCTAGTCGAGTACGGGTGGCCAATTATCATCTAGTAGGGACGCGCAGCTGCCTGGCACTACAGATCGGACGCATTCGTAAGCCTCAATGCACCGTGCGAAAATAAGGTAAAACCTACAGCCTTGAGTTGCTCGAGGTACCATCCGCACGTATTAACATCCCCAGTCTCCAAGCACTTTGTAAACTCTACTCATCCTCGTCAGCATCTTCTCACACTCGTGTACAAAATTGATGTGAAACTCACCCTTGGCCTGGAAATCACAGCTAATACCCGAATTCTGCTGATACTGCTGCTGCTGAACGGGCTGCTGGTACTCCGCCGGAGGAGGCGCCTCGGATCGTCCGCCGAACAACATGCTGCTCAGACCGTGTCCGACGGTAGATCCGACGGCGACCGAACCAGCCGTGGCGGCCATCTGGGCTAGGAATCCCGGTTGACGCGCCTCTTGAGGACGTGCTTGAGCTGGTGCGTAGCCAGGAGGGGGTGCGGTTCCAGGGTACGCGGCGGTAGAGGCTTGACGGGTCTGACCGCCTGAGCCAAAGGCGGATGAGGAGGACGCGGGACGAGCGCTAGGTCGGGATCGGGATTGACGCTGTCGGTGAGGATGGCCATTGTCAGTACACTTGATTTTAAAGGATTTTGTGCGGCTGGTGGACTCACAGGCATCGTGAAGCGAGCGTAGGTTGTGGTGGTGGTGGTCGAAAGCAGAAGAACCTGAGATGGGAGACTTTGATCAGCCGACTGACTTGTGATTTGCAATCGAAAATGCTGGATAGGCCGGCCGATCGACGCGCAAGCAACCTAAGCGCCGGGACTCGGCAAAAAACTCAAAATCCAATTTAGCTCCCTCCTGTAAGCGCCGAATCTCTTGGTTGAGTTGTGACCACCATGTTATTTGTTTCTCGACATCGTTCGACTGGGCTTTTTGCGAGGTCGGATATATGGAAAGTTGCGAGGAGAGGGGCTGCAGTGCGAGGTCCTGTTCTGGGCAAGGATGAGTTGAACAGGGGGTCCAAGAAGGATGATAACCAGGCGGATGCGTTGGATCAGCTTTCGAGGACTGAGGTGCCGTATGATTTTGATCTTAGGGCGCAGAGGATTCGGATATTCGGTATGTTCCATTCAACACTTACTTGGGCGAGATTGACTTCTTGGAATGAAGATACTATCCGATATCCTAGTTCTGTAACGTCGACGCCTCCTGGGATTAGACCGAAACTAGACTGGGCAAAGACGTTTCTTCTGGACAAATTTCGAAGCATTTATGGGTGAGTCGCTCCTATCTCCTAACGCCTAACACGTTTCCACCTATTTGTCCACCTCAGCCTACGAAAAGCCTACAAAATAGGCCTCATCGCCCCACCCCAACCCTCCATCCTCTCCCTCCTCCGCCTCTCCTCGCCAGCATTCACATCCAAAGCACTCTCGCTCTACACTCAAATGAACGACGCGCTCGCTCGAGGAGACGAACGTAGCCTTGCTCGCGCGTGTTCAGAAGAACAGTTTGATAAACTTAAACAGAGGATTAGAGCTCGACCTAAAGGCCAGACGATTGAATGGAAGATAGATGAACCGAGCAGCCGGGTGGACGTTTTGAGTGTAGCGTGTCAGGATGCGTGGAGTACGCAGAGGCCGGAGGATTATTGTATGCAGGCGTTGGTGAGGTTTGATACTCGTCAGGTGAGTTGCATTTAGTTTGGTCATGCAGGATTAGGTTAATTGTTCTGTGATCGTGATGTAGAAGATCGCGGTATATGGACCAGGTCGAAAGCTGATATCAGGGGACCCCAACAAAACGGTTCGAGTTCGTGAGCTTCTCGTGCTCGAGAAAAAGAACTGGGTTGCAGAACAAGACTGGTTGATTCGTGCAGCTAAACCCTAACTAATTCATCAATTGCACTTTAATAACATTATTATCACTCGCATATACACGCATATTTTTTTATGAATGCACATGACCCTCCTCTTCCTCTAGCCCCATCTCGTCAAAGTGCTCAACAAGTTCGTCCAACTTGACTTCAGGGAAACCACCCTCATCCTCTTCTTCGTCTTCCCCTCCTTCAGCTTGAGTCTCCACACCTTCCATCGCATACTGTCCTCCTTTCTTTGGCGCCTTACCACCACTCTTCGCCTTGACATCACCCATCTCGACATCCGCCTTCTGTTCAGCCTTGTACAAATTAATAGTCGCCCTAAGCTCCGGATCCTCCTCCAAATCCTGCAAGAAAGCCTCATAATCCGCCTCGACCCTCTGCTGATCCAACCCTCCACGCCTCCCAAGCGCACCACGTCCCTCCCCACCCTCGCCTTCCTCGTTCGCCTCTTTCGCAATCGACCGAAGTCTCCACTGCCTCGTCCGATGTTTCTTCCTCCTATTCGGATACGTCTTCTTGACGAGTATCACGTCGGGCACGCGAGTCGCGTCCAGTGCGTCGAATTCTTCCGAGTTGAAGTTGGCTCTGGAGAGGAGGTATCCGAGGGCTGTGTCCCCTGGTTGAAGGATCCCGCCTAGATGTGTACGGGTGTGGTATATCCCGTCTGCTCCGCCTCCGCCTTCGTCTAGTTCCATACCACCGCCTTGGAACGCTCCGTTTGGCGCAACCTGCGCATCCGCGAGAACCCATTTTCCATTCGTCTTTCCAGACGGTTCGACGTCCAAAACAGTAAACTCGACCAGATCAGATACAGTCGCGAGCGAATCAAACGGAGTGCGCCAGTATACAGGGGCCGCTAGGTCCGTCGAACGGAGTGTAGCTGGGTCGATGAGGTGAATCGAGTTGCCGACGCGTGTGCAGACTGTGAGAGGGGAGATGTTGCTCAGACTTCGGGCTTGTTTTTGGGGGAGACAGACGAGGTCGTCTTTGCAGATTGGGATTATTTCGCACGAGTAGGTGAATTTGTAGTTTGAGGTGTTGGAGTGGGTGTCGGTTGAGAGGAGTTGTTCTGAGGCTTTTGAGCTATTTCATTCCTTCAATTACTCAACTCTCTGGATTCTTGTTCACAGGGCGACTCACCGAATAGGAACGACAGCGTTCAAAAAATCGACCATCTTGATCGCATGACTCCGTTGCGTATAATAGAAATCCAAACCGTCTTTGGCCTCTTTAACATTAATCGTATCCTTTTGCGCCGAGTGTTTGAGAATAAGCTGTTCGAGGTACAAAAACGTGCGTTTATGGTTGACTTTTTGTCGGACTTGGACCATCGCTTTCCATGTGTTCTTTGCTGCGAGTCGTGTACAGTCCGGACATTGGCCGTGGACGACGACGTATTCGACTTCGAATATTTGTTGCAGGATCGTAGATGTGAATACCTATATTTCCTCACCCATTAACCTCTCTAAATGCGTAGTGATAAATCAGAGAGATACGCACCTCCTTCTGAATAGTCAGCTTCACCTTGATCCGCTTCGAATGCGGCTCGGTCCAGATAAACCCGGCGTCGATGAGTCGGACTTTATTCAGGCCCTTGAGCTTCTTCAAGCAGATCGCGAGTAGCTCGCGAGATTCGGGTTGGGCGATCGTCCATGTGGCCGGAGGAGATAGGAACCGGTCACAGTTGCGGCAAAAGTTGACGGTGGCTATACAATCCGCATAAAGTTGTGGTTAAGGAGGGTGTGAGGAGGGAGAGCGCACATTGTTTGGGAATGCCCTCTGTGATATCGACCCTGCATATACCTCGTCAGCGCTGGCTACCACTGTGCTC
This sequence comes from Ceratobasidium sp. 395, assembly GCA_019616345.1. Lineage (NCBI taxonomy): Eukaryota > Fungi > Basidiomycota > Agaricomycetes > Cantharellales > Ceratobasidiaceae > Ceratobasidium > Ceratobasidium sp. 395. The sequence continues at coordinate 30,379 of WSTH01000173.1, read as the reverse complement.
ATGTAATCACTCACGAGTTCCTCAGACATGCGATACATAAATTCGCAGAATTTGGTTCAATGGGTGTACCTACAAACCTTTGAGCTCGCCGTCCTCCCACCAATCTCACCCAACTCACCGCAATCCGCGCACAAGACCCGATGCACAGACGGAGGGGCGACGTACTCCATATGTCGAGATGGTGGTGGTAGTAAGGAAAGGGTAAGTCTAACCGGCTAGACGAGAGCCACCTGAATAAGCCCAAGAGTCAAGCGAAATGATGAGAGAGGATCGTCAACAAATTTATGACTGATCGAGCGAATTTGAAATCGGGCTTGACTTGGACTCGGCCACCATGGTGCGCGCTCAATCTGACCAACTAGCGCGCTGAACTGACTTGGGAGATTGGTGACAGATTATTCCTGTGAGGTGTTTCTCGTGTGGAAAGGTTATTGGAGACAAGTGGGAGGATTATGTCAAGCTTTTGAAGGACGACGTGACTGAGGGGTGCGTATTTCTGCTATTTTCCGTGCGAATGAGCTCATAGTATGGTGTAGAGACGCAATGGACCAGCTCGGCCTGAAACGATATTGCTGCCGCCGAATGGTCCTAACTCACGTAGACTTGATAGAGAAACTGCTCCAATACAATCGTACGTATTTCTTATTTCTTATATTTATTTTCCTTGAGCTAAGTGTTCTGCGTCTAGCTATGGAACGAACAAAAGAACGCATGGCACGCGACCCGATGGGCTAAAAATGCTCTTCGCCTGTACATTATTGCAATATATGTCCGCTGTGCTGTATAATATATTCACGTTCCCTCTCAACCCATCGTCCCTATCGCATAGTCGACAAAATCTGGTCCAACTCCCTCCCAACAAGATTATTCGGCGCGCCTTTCCTAATTTGTCTACAAAAATGCCATTCAGTACCCCCATCTCGACCAATAATACGAGAACACTCACTCAAGCTTAGCCTTCTCCCCTCTCGCCTTGCACTCCTCCCCAGCCAACCGCCACTCTTCACATTTAACATACAAATCCGCTCGTTTAGGCCCATCACACCGTCCGACATACGACGAGGCCTGTTTCGCATAACCCTGAGAAACGAGGTGCGCCACGAATGGTTCGTATCCGATGGGTGAGCGTTTGGATTTCGCGAATGTTTCGAGGCCGTCCCAGTCTCGTGTTTCGGTGTAGGCGTAGAGTTTGATGTACCAGTATCTTTTGATGGGTAGGCGAGTGAGGTGAAAGGAGGGAGAGGAGGGAGAGGTGGTGGCGTACCGTTTGTCTGGGACTTTCCATTCAGCGCGTACTTTTTCTGCTTTGCGCGGTTGACCGTTTACAAGACATATACGAATTGTCTCGTTGACACTCGCGCCCACGCACTCGACTCGGCCTTCGAAATCCTTCTCTAGCTGCTGTTGGTACGTTAACAGTCGGACACTATCATCCATCGCCTGTCGCCATAAAATGCCTTCGATGTTAATTTACCCAAGCCTAGGCGAAAGACAGCTGACCTTGGCCTCCCAATTTCGTTCCCTATCTTCGCTCAAAAACTTCGCAGCAGTCCGTACACATTCAACTCGATTATCTGCGAGCTTAGCGTCTCGTGCGTCTTCGAGCGCTAACAGGGCGGACGAAACACGTTTGTCGTCTTGATAGTAGAAGTCTCGGAGGAGTTCGCGGTCTTGTTCTCGTGCGTAGACCTGAATCATATTAGATATTTAGATTCAAAAGGTTAGGAGGAGCGGGAAAGTACCTCGAGTAATCGAACTGCCGGTCCGAATGCTGGACCACCCTCTTCTAGAAGTCTGAAAAAGTCGCCGAGGGAGGATTGTTTCTTAAGTTTTAGTAGTACGAGATAGACTATCGGCCGGAGTTGTTTTGAATGCATTTCAGAATATAAATGATAGAACGTACCAAGATCCGTATCTCCACTGTCCACTGCCTTGATCAACGCTACCCTGTCCTCCTTCATCTGTAGCAGTAGGGGGACTTGTTCGCCTGCACGAGGTTCGTAGTCTAATAACTACACAACCGTGACTATGTAAACATAAATTGAACCCTTGAGTAGGTAGAAAAGACGTACCATGGTCGCCAGTCGGCCACGCCCAAGCTCCCAAGCTTTCTTTGCAATATCAGCAAAACTCGCGCCAGGAATCGTCTTGAACTTGTCTACAATTGCGCGACAAACTTCGCCGTCGGCTGCTTCTGGTGCGGTGTCTGTCTCTTCTGCCGTCCGGTTTCATGAGTGAGTATTCTGGGATGGGGTGGGAGAAGGATACTAACCTTTCATCTTCCCGCTCTTTGCAATCTTTGCACACGCCCAATGTTTAAGCACGGCATCGGGTGGATGCCCTAGAAACTCGGCGACCCGGAGGGCAAGGAGATGCTCGTTGCGCGCTGTGAGACGAGCGATGAGGTGTGTGGCTGATGTATGTTGGTATCTACCGGTTCGAGAGTGTTAGTTCAGGAGATGAACGAGAGCAAGAACGAAGTAACTAACTGTGCAAATGTGATCGGGATCCCAATTTCATAGTACCGTGCTGCATTGAGTACCTTGAGCGTTTTACCCATCGTAACGAAATCTGTTGGGTCGTACATATCTAGGAAGGCACGACCGAATGCAGCAGCCTACCAAACCAGTTTACTTCAGTCCTTTCCTGAGGTGATGTTCAACTACTTACGCTCATAAGCTTTCGCTGCCACGCTCCTTCCCATTCCCTACCCGCTGCGTCGATCAGAGTGTCCACTGCGCCGACGAGCTCAGGTCGGATGGTATTGACGCTATCATGTGCGCTTGGGACGCGTTGAGCGAATTGTTCAGCCGCATGTAAGAGGAGTGCGGCTGGGTGGGTGGAGGTTGGACCGAGTGCGTTCATGGATGAGGCTGCAACATAAATTCTCAGTGATAATTTCGGGATCCTATGTGGAGATACTTACGAGGAACCTTCTGGATCCAGTCACATCTGTCAATACAGACAACACGAGCACCGTCAACCTCGCCGATGACGTGCGGCGCGCCAGGATAATAGTGTTTAATCGTGTCGCCAAATGGACCAAGGATGATAAGTTGACCGGACGAATAGGAGAGTACTACCGCGTCGTTCCCGCACCATACGACTTGCCTAGGTAAAGATTGGCTGTCCTGTGTCGAGTCGTACTCTAACTAAAGGGTGAGTCAAGCTTACGCGTGTCTAGTAGGTATATAAGACTTACCTGCAAAACTCTTTGAGAAATCCGCCGATACGACCCATATCAATCCCGCAGATGTAAGCAGCGCGACACTCTTCCCATTCGGACTCGGCGCAATCGCCAAGAACGGACCCCTCCCAACCCTCTGATCGACACACTCTAACGCGTCCACACTCAAGATCGTATTCCCACTCGCAACAAGCACCTCGATATGCCTGCTAATCGCCGCATCGGGCGGAACGAGCGACCACCCATGGGGTGCACCGTCCAACGGTGGGTCAGGCAACGCTAGCGCGAGCGGTTTCACGCCCGTCCAGCCTTTGACTTCAAGAAATGTGAGCTGATTCGTGAGCGCGACGAGGCCGTGTTCGTGGATCCGCGCGTCAAGGATACCAATATCGGCCGCGTCGGTGCCGAGGGAGTGCTGGGTGTAGGTTCCTGCAAGGTCGTGGATACGATAGGTGCCTTCGTCGTTCAAGGCCACGAGGCGCTCGTCGTGTGTCCAGCCGAGGGAGACAGCCTTTCCTTGATCCCACTATTAAGGCGATGAGTGATTGTGTGAAGATAAGATGAGCGGGAGCTATTTACTGGTATTGTGTTGATAAGGCTGCCGGCTGAGGAGTATATTAGTATCTGAGGTTTTGCGATGGTATTTCTGCCTAAAGCCACGAGCTTAGAAGTATCTCTCATAAGGGCTATATCTTATTTAGTGTTAGTTTACATGACTTTGATCCGAGAGCTCACCTAACGGGCCGCCATACCTCGCCCCTGCGATAATAAAGTCTGTAAGGTCATTTAGCTGCCAGAGCATTTGGTACACCTCTCGGGTACTAGCTACACGATAAGATTATTGTAAATGTATTATTAGTGAGCTTGCCTATAGAAGACCTCTCCGCCTTGTACAGGCTCCCATGTTGCAATCGGGGATTGCTCGCTTGTCATGGTGGTCAGCTACAGTATGAGCGTCGGGTGTTTGGACGCTATCACGTGAGTGCACCGGGACAAACAAATCGCGGCACAGGTCCCGTCAAACCAAATAATATTTACATACATCCCTAGCCGACATTTTGCTTGCCGCATGCAGGTCGCACTGTACTGGTAACCGATGAACGTTGGTTAATCACAGCATCATAGTTGTTTATTTTAGAGTGAATCATATGCGGCCAGGAGCCACAAATTACACGCCAAACAGCCACGCGGTCTAAGCCCGTGGATTATAGCACTTAGACCAGCTCTCTCCGAGCTTGGCGCTGCTAAAGTCAAGCCGCAATGCACCGTGTCTCGACATCAAAGCCGTGTTATGTGGAAGTTGTAACGACTTGCGTAGGTTAATTGGAACCCAGATCAGCTTCCGCAAGCTTCTCGTGACCACCCACCCATCCTTGTCGAGCTCCCAGGTACCCCAGTCTGAATGAGTTGTACATACTGCGAGGGAAAGTTAAGCGAGAGCGATAGAACTTAGAGAAAGACACTAACTGCTACAAGTGCACGGCTCAACAGCACAAGGCCGGTCATCGTGAGAGTTCATCTCAGCATCCAGGACCTGGCGAATGTGGATGCTCGAGGCTCGGATAGTGCCGTCGGAATAACCAGAAGCAACGTGCGTACCGTCGAGAGAGAACACACAGATCGGCAAGTAGTCGTCATTATAGTAACCATGGTCTAGTCTGAACGGCAGTACCAAGTCCCGGTCAGCATGGGTATGCGAAATGTGGATAGCCTGATTCAAATAGCTCAGAGAAAGATTTGCACCGACAGATGAGCATGAAACAGAATGAAATTGATGGTAGTTAAATTTGAGAGGCTGCCTAATCATTCTTCTAGTGTATGCATCCCAGACGCATACAGTACTATCGTAGAACCGAGATACAATGTACGAGCTGTTAGGAGAGTACGCAACTGACAAAACCGTGTCTTGATAACCCTGGGGTGGATTTCCTACCATTCTGCCGGTCTGTGTGTTCCAGATCTGTATACTTGTATCATTAGATCCAGAAATAAGAAAGGCACCGCAAGGTGAGTACGACACCGAGCAGACCCTGCCGACGTGACCTGTGAGCGGTGATCCAACCATCTGTCCGGTGTATGCGTCCCAGATGCGTATGGTCTTGTCACCAGAGCCAGACGCGATGTGGGCACCATCAGGAGAGTACGAGACCGATGTGATCTGATTGGTGTGACCTGTGAGCGGCGCTCCTAACAGCGTGCAAGTGTCAACGTCCCAGATGCGTATGGTCTTATCATGGGAGCCAGATACAGCACGGGTACCGTCGGGTGAGAAAGACACTGACGAGATGCGTTCAGTATGACCCTCGAGCGGCTGTCCAACCATTCTGCCAGTGCGTACATCCCAGATACGCAAAGTGTAGTCATAAGATCCAGATACGATGTAGGCACCATCAGGGGAGTATGCCAGTGCTGTAACTTCTTTGTGATGACCCTCAGGCGATTTATCAGTAGTGCGAGGAGCATGTGTTTTGCCAAAGCTTTTAACTCGCTCGGCGAATTCTAAGTTGGCAGGAGTACTGTCAAGGTCAGTATGTAAGCCCTGCTCAACGTTAACAAAATCATCCAAGCATGTCTGCACATCTGCCCCAACAACACTCGAGTCCCATATGTATAGAGTACCCCGATGGGAACAGGCCAGGATCTGTCCACCATCGAGGGAGTATGAGGCCCATATGATTCGATCATCACAAGGATCAAGTAGCTGAGCGACTACCCGACCGGCGAGTAGGTCCCAGACGCGAACAGTCCCGTCATCTGATCCGGAAACAAGGTGCAATCCAGAGGGAGAATACTGAACCGAACGGACCCATCCTATGTGTCCTCTGAGTGGCTCTCTAACCAGCTCTCCAGTACGTGCGTCCCAGATGTATATAATGTCATACCAAGAGCCAGATGCAACATAGGCGCCATCAGGAGAGAATGTAACCGATAATATTGTTCCTGTATCGCCCCATAGCTCGTGTTCAAGCATGTGGCTAGAGTATGTACTCCAGATACGTAGAGTGCCGTCATCTGAGCCAGACGCGATGTATGCACCATCAGGAGAGTACGCGACCGATAGAACCCTGCCAGTGTGACCAGCTAGAGATGCTATGATCTGACGGGTACGTCTGTTCCAGATATGTACATTATTGACACAAGCGCAAGCAGCAATATGATCTCCATCAGGAGAGCACGCAATCGACCAGATCGGGTCTGTGCTGTGACATCTTAACGGGTCTCCTACCATCTCTCTAGTTTGCGTGTCCCAGATACAGACGGCACCGTGATCACAGCCCAAGATGACATGCAAGCCATCATGGGAGAATGCAACAGAGCTAAATTGGAGCTGGTCTTCACCCAAACGGGCCTCGCATAGACCAGTACGGATGTTCCAGATTGCAGCATCACCACCACCTTCAGCAATGAACGCGATCTGCTTGCTATTCGGGGAGTGTGCGAACTCCCAGATTTTTCTTGCAGAGAGCCTCAGAGTCGCAGGAGTGAGCTGGTGGCTTTCTGTTGCCGTTCCTGCGACCTTCACCAGTCCCGAAAATCTGGGCAGGTAGTGTTTCGTCACCGGCCTCGACTTTGGCCAAAGTGCCAGTGCGGAGATATAGATGTGAGGCGTGCTACGCAAGATCAAACCGGACACTACCATCGATATGAACCTGCTCGCGTCTTGTACCAGTAATTGCAGGTCGCTCGAGCATCCATAATCCTGCCCGAGTGTTTTGGATCACTCTAGATATACAGCTCCCTGTAGGTCACTCACCCTGGACCATGACTGTGCTTTGCGCATCATGTCTACTCCCTCCCACATCTGCTCCGTCAGGTTCATCGCTTCCATCCACAGTAGCAGTCGCTCCGACAGGAACTCATACAGCAGCCGAGAGCAGTCCTCGTTGTGGTCCGCACGCTCGAGATGTGCAGCCCAGTATCTGCACGCATATAGTAGCGCCTGTGATATTGCCTGGTCCACCCTCTGATCAATGTCGGGCACCTCTTCGTCGAGCAGATACGACGACTCGAGCTTGCAGATGTTGAACGGTGGGCTTGGTACCTTGATTAGACTAAAGCATTGTCGAGCCATCTGTGCATGGTGTCGACCAGGATCGCAGTAGAACCTGCCGGAGCGAGCGTGGTTGAGCAGATAGTTCGGAAATGACTCGTGCAGTGTGCCAATGATCTCACTCTCCGATACGCTCAGAACCGACTGTAGCGAGCGGAGCGCAGCTGACACTTGCATAGTGTTGTTAGCTTGAATCAGACCAGCCATGACATCGATAGATAGCGGCTCTCGGGCACACACTGCGTGTCTCAGCACCATTTCTCTCCTTTCTTTTTCCGAGCGTGTCAAACCGTTTAGTTCCAGTCCGGCTTTGAGTATGGCAGTGTATAGCTCGTCTAAGGCTTGGTCGCTCTCGTTAGTTGAGGTGGCCGACGCGTCAAGCACGAGTTTCAGCCGTTCTGTGCTGCTAGAGAAGTTATCGAACTTGATGAACCGAATCACGGTTGCAGCATAGATGAACAAAACACCAGATCGCTCGACTAGGATGCTCAGTTCAGCGTCAGAGAGTTTAGCTCGAACTAGTTTGGCCGTCAAGTACGTGGCAATATCCTGCTGTACTATCGTATTCTTGATCTCGTGTAGGCGAAGCTCGAACCGCACCTCTTCGACTTCTCGTTTCCGCATCTGGTCTATGATAGCTGCTTCTGGGCGGCTGGTAACAAAGAATTTAACTGGTAGCTCCTTCGCGTGCGACAGCAAGATCTTCAGAACTTTTCCAATGCCGCTTTGATCGTCGCACTCGTCCAAGGCGTCGACCACAATCACTACGTTGGCGGGGAATGTACCCATCACTTCCCGCAAGGGTGCCACAAACAGAGTCTCAAACTGCTTTCGTAGTACCTGGTTGCACAGATCCTTATCTTCTGCAAGCACATGCGACAAAGCGTGCCGGAACGGGGATGAAAAAAGCGATAGTCGATACGAGATGCTTGGTACGATTCTGTTCACGTCGCGGCATTCTGGCAGACGCTGAGAGCAGAAGAAGCTCGCGCCAAGCTTCTGGGTGGTTTGTAGGTACTCGCACAAACTATATGCGATGGTGGTCTTGCCTGTACCAGCCATGCCATTTAGCCAGTATATCTTTTGTGCCTTGTCGTCACACGCCCACGCTTGCAGCTGCTGTAGTAGTTCAACGCGTGTATTCGGCGTACATCGACCTCGGCGCAAGCTGGATGACTCTTTTGAGCAGTACATCGCCGCTGGTGAGTCAGGTAGGGCTCGAAGCAGTCGATCCTGTATCACTACCATGAACGAGTCCCATTTCTAACAGCTCAAGCAGCTATCACTCACCGTGGCTTCCTCATCAGCGGCCCTCCACATGCTCACATTCGCATTCAGCTGTGTCGCCATAAGTTCCGGGTCCACGACGGCGAACGAGACGCTTACATTGAGCCGAGAGAGAAGAATTTTGATTCGACGATGGCACTCCTCCACTTCACCGTCATTTCTCATTGCTTCTTCTACCCTCCCAATCCTATTTGTCCGACGTTTATCCCGCAAAAACCCTGCCTCCTTCCTGAACCCACTGTCCCGAGCTTCAGCATGCCTACTCGGATCACAGTCATTTCTTACATTTCTAAATCCTTGAGACTCGACAACACAGCCGGTGATGTGGTTTCGTTGAGGTGCGCGGATATGTCGCCCAATAGCTCATCAAGCTCATTGACCAGTGATTCACCATCGTTTCGGCTTGAGGCCGCCCTCTGAGCGTGAAATAGCTTCAGCTGTGAGGTCCGAGAAAACCATTAGGCACCAACCTCCACAACGTCCATGAGTCCGCTGATATCGTCGAGTACTGATTTTAGCGGCCCAAAATCAAATACGCCGGCACCCTTGCTTAACGCAGCTCCGAAGCTACTTAGACCGTCCCGGATCTTCCGCTTGGTTCCTGGCTTTGCGCTGGACGACCCTGACGAGCTGAAGTTAGGCGCGTTGCCTGGGTGCCCGGTGCTATTGCCGGAGCCCGAATCCATTGGTAGGACTCTTGCTATATGTGGACAGGTTTGCTAGCTTGAAGTGGCAAATTTAAGGTCTAGAGGGCCGACGAGTGCGAGGCAATTGGCCGTCGTAGCGCCAGCTGGCGGTTGGTAGTCGGTGACGCTTGAGGGTTGCGGTTTGGATAACACGAGCAAGCCGGGCTTCGTTCGCTGTAACTGGTGGGTTTTTTAGGGGTTGTCTTATATGTTCGACGTAGTAAGGAGTCTTTACAGGCGGCGTAGTTGGAACTGCGTTTGGTGGTGGGATCAGACAGGATTCTATACGAGGCACAGGCCACAAGCATTGGGTCACGTGCCAAGGACAGCTTTGGCGCTGCACAGCCTTGAGCGGCGCTTGCATAATTGTGGATTTTGTTTAGAGAAAGAGTGGGTTCTACAATTAGTTAAATCGACATGGACGTGTGGCTTGCGGGCGTACTAGGCTAGTATACTATGATGAGTTTAGAAGGTTTACTCTGCGTACGCCTTAAGCATATGAGGACGACCCAGTAGGGAGCATTCAAGACGAAGGACTGAATCCCACCGGTTGAATGGCTCTTCGGCAATACCTAGCCTGAAAACAAGTACCTCAGAGTGCCTCCTGAAATATATGGAAACATAAATTGTGAAACCTCGAGACTCACAGGCTACGCATATATCATACATCATCTCATGTGGTGAATCGTGCAGGCTCGTGCACATAATTCACTCACGTCAGCTTCTCGAAACCAGCCGTCAGGTACGTTCCATACTCGTAAAGTCGCGAACGAGATCTTGTGCATCCATCACCCAACTACGTTATGCGCGGCTTTTCCACCAAATCCGTGCCCCAAACTATCTGATAGCGCTAGTCCAAAGTCCAAATTGTTTTTTCAACTTCCCGCCCAGCAGCACCGGCCGCTCCCGACCCCATACTCAGAACTCGGCGCTCCGCCCAGGATCTGCGTAGAGTACGCTGGTTGAGCTTTGAAGGACTAGCAATAAGAAGACGCGAAACTACTTACGAAAATGCCTCATGAGGTCTTGAATGGGCCACATAATCAACATGCAGGCCGCATCGCCCTCGACCCGTTCCGTTAATTCGAAATTTCGTGTTGGTTAGCACATCTAATACCCGTTCGGACCGTTGTACTTTGCGCTTAAGTTGTACCTTTGCGGCAAGACGTGCTTTGGCCCTTGGATTCGTATTTGTGAAGAATGCGCCGCGATTGGAGTTAGCAGAAAACGAGTCTGGACGGATTTTGGAGACGCACGCGATGGCCTGATTTGACGATATCTGGGGAGTTGTTCATCATAGTTGCACACCAGTGCCGCTCAGTCAGTATTCAACCGGGCATTCGTGAGCGAATCAAAGTTTGTCCAATGGCCACCGCACCAGTCAGCCCTTGACCGATCCAACAACCGAAAAAGCAGACTCACAAGGCATTCCTATACACTCGATAAACCCTGGCACCAAACTTTCGCCCTCGCCACACCCGGCAGGCCACTCCATCCTCCAGCCGCTACTACAAAGTCTCTAGACCAGATCCTCCGGTTCTCCAGCAGTGTGTTCATCTCCTCTTCAATTATGCACGAGTGCTTGACGCGACCTGAGGGAATGCAGAATGCAGAGTGGGGTTTTTCTTGGTTGCACGTACGATTGAATTGCCGCGACGGCAGATAATCGAAGCGGCGAGGATGATTTCGACATCCGGAACTGTTTTCGGGTAGCTGAAGAGACCTACGTTGGTTGGGAAGGGGCATTGAGACCGAGTGGTATCTGACAGAATGTGTTGGAGTCGTCATCGAATGAAGTGTAATCAGGTTAGGACACCTTCATGGACTGAAATCAAAGCCCCCAGTCTCCTGAGTAAATATAATCACCCGTGCGGTGGTAGAGTAGGTATCAAAATAATGCCGAGCCACCAATCAAAGCTGCATGACGTTTGTGTTCGCTTGGCGCATCTGATCAAGGGTCTTTGGCCCGATCGCGCTTATTTCTGGCCTAAACTGGTTTAACCATTGAATGGAAGTGATTAGCGCGCACCTGCAGACGGTATGACGTTTCCGTGTGTTCGACGCAACGAGGACGCGCTCCACGCCAGCGATGATATCAAACCTCGGAACATTTTGACCTACGCGATCATATAAGACGTTTAACCGACCGGCCCCGACCTGTGCCAAGCATCTCCACGCCAAAAACCATGAACTCCTCAAAGGGTACGATATCCATTCCATAACTAAGACCACTGCCAATCACTCATATTGATGCAAGCAGCGCGCGCTCAAAAGACCGAGGAGACGATCATATCCGTACCGGACTCCGAAGCTACTATTGAAAGGAAGGAAGATACAAAGTTTGTCACAGCTCGTGAGTACATAATTTTCCGCCTCCTTGCGTGCGCCAGCTAGTCGACATACTAGAATGATTATCTCATATAGGCGCGAACAAACGCAGACAGGTCCTTCGCGAACTTATTGACGAACTCATACAGGAGCAAGATCATGCGGAAAAGAAAGGGAAGGATAGAGCGACGAGAACAAAAGACATCAGCTACAGCAGTAAGTACATTAGCACTTTATTCAATGTATTTCCCAGTGCTAGTTTTGCGACCGCCCACCATATCATAGCTGCCTCATATATCGTCTGTTTCCTCGCTCTATACCCCGCTGCTAGTCAATCGCGCGCCACGCTAATAACTCGATCTCTTGATTCAGCCGCGTTCCACAGGCAACCATCCGATGAAGTGGAAGGGCTTGACAAAATACAACGTTTTGGCGATGTCGTCACGCGTCTGGATATCAAGCTGCAAACATTGGCCGACGCTGTCCGTCAGCTAGGGTCCAGTTTGGCCATGTTCAGCGCCGCACATCGCGTCAAAGTACAACTACAGAAGGTTTCGGCGATCTTCCACGAAAATGTCGTATTTATTAGCTGTTTACTCTAAATACCCGTGATCTCACCTTTGCTTTCAGGCTGAAAACTTATTTGGGATTGTCCCTTCGACGTCCCACACGTCGAGCGTCCATGGCAAGAGGACTGGCACAATCTGGCATCGGAAGACAGCTAGCTATCTGGCTGCGCCTTGTAATTCTGCGGTACGAGATCTCGAGGACCTTCCTACGGAGCTCGAGTCTCTAGCCACAGACTTACGAGCTCTCATTGATAGCCTGTAAGTCATAGTAAACTACCCACTTTCCCCGTCGAACCATACGACATATGAACGACATGCCCTGATTGGTCGCCCTTACAAGTACCCCACAATTTCTCTTGTCGAACCAATCCGCTAAACTTGCGTTGCGCCTTTTCAGACAAGGGTTACCGGAATGCAGAGAGCAGCCTATTGCCACACTGGAAGCCGATTTGAAGGTTAGTCTCGCTCGTGACGCCTCGACCGTTTTAGGTGACGTTGCACAACTTCCGTCTGAAATATGTAGTATCATGCATCATGCCTACGAGATTTCGAAGGTAAATGGTTTCAGTTTTCAACATAGTTTGCGATGTTGATTATTGCTACAACGCTCGATGTTTCTATCTCCTAACAGGACAACTAGACACCCCATCGGTCGCTCACTACATCAATGAACTCACAGTAGATTTAGCTATGCACACAGAGGCCATTGTTATGTCTTTACATAATTTCATCAAGGTATGCCATTATACGTACTCTCAGTTTAATAGCTTGACGCTTGCCCATAGGTTGGCGTACCAACAATCGCAGCGCAACAGGCAGTAGCTGCAGCACGGCTTCAGAATCTTTCGACAGTCGTGAGCAACACTACTTTAATTATAAAAGTTCCTCTTCATATTGTGATTTTGATAATTTAGGCCACCTTCCTGAGCGCCGTTACGGCCACCATGCTTCAGGTACGCCTCCTTCTCAACACTTATACTCATTCTAACCCGGAACATATAGTACAGGTATATATGCGCCTTCTTGTGGCAGCTTATCGACGATTTAACATACCATTGTTTGCTTTACTTAAGTTTCGACACGCACGGTGATACATTAGCCGACTTGGTAAACGTTTTGTGGTTCAGTGTAAGCCTACCTTTTCCAACAATACAAAGAGACCTGGTATATCTAATAAAGCTCCTACAGAGCATAGTTTTCTCCATAGCAAGCACCATCAACTCTCAGGTAGGTGCATGCGCCTACAGAATTGAAGCTGGCTTGGCTGACGAACAATTGAAGCTAGCTTATTTCTGTAAAACACTCCCAACAAACGTCTATTGGTAGATAGCTGAATGTAAACGTTTAGGGCAAACAACAATGTATTGTCCATCGAAAAGGAAAGTACCGTGGTGGCTTGGGCTTTGGGCAAGGCGTACACCTCTGGCGTTCCTCGTGGTAAGTTCTCGGTGGGTTTTTGTATGTTGCAAACGCTGATTAATAAGGAAGTGCGCAGTTATCACCTTCCTAGGAGGGCTTTGTGGTGAGGGCTATAGTCGTTAATACTCGTAAACAATGATACTAATTTCGCATCGCTTAGCTTTCACCTATAGCAGTAATCAATCTCCCATAGTAAACATCGTTGTCACCGTTTTAACCATTGTCACGTCATTAAGTTTGTGTAAGTACCCCTCAAAGATCATTTGATGTTTCTTACGGCTCACGAGGAACTATAGTATCAGTCGGGATCTGGTTAGGAATCGAGCGGTTGATGTTTGCCCGCACCGGTGGCCTTAGGACTTTGAACGACTTGGTGGCTTCATGGGTACCCAGTGGTGCGTTGTCCATATCAGTGACATCTGGCCAACTGAGTTTTTCGAGCTTCAGATCCTCGAGAAAAAGTGCTTTTGGAATCAAGTAGAAAACGGCAACTAGTACAAGAGCTACTAGTAGGCGACATAAAGCGCACTACCTCACCCGTATCAGTCGGGAGTAACGAGAGTGTAGATATTAGCCAACCTGCGAAGACTTATGAACAAGAGGACGGCGATGAGGGTATCGAGAGCACGATACCCGGGGCCGTGGATAACTTACAACCTGGTGCGACTTTGGATCTACCCAACGTTGAAAGTTGTGCAAGGACTTCCAGTGTTCAGCCGGACCTTGAGATGGGAGTCGTCGGCCCAGAGGTCAGGACACCAACGGGAGCGGGGCAGGAACGATTTAGGCAGGCGTCCAGACGAGTGAGTGTTTTGCGCTGAAAAATACAAACCAACATGCAAATTTATCTATCGGGCTACAGCTCATAAACGTCCTCCGAGTTGCCCGGTCGCTTCGCTCAACGAATGATCTCGCTCAACCTAATCCTTCCAACAACCAACTCCAATTACATTTCAGCAACCAAGGAGGATCGGGTCACGCTCAGGGTCCAATGAGTCCAACTCGTTCAACCCACGATCGGCAGCTCGATCATCGAGGACTGAACCGGCATCCGCGTCCTAATTTGACGCGCATACAGGGTCGTGTCAAGATGCTGCGTGATCTGCGACCTGGTCCGGCGTTTAGCGAGCATATGGCTCTCATCGAGCACTTGCAGTTCTCGCCCAATGGTCGGTTCCTGGCGACGTGTAGCTTGGACGAAGCTGCGCTGATATGGAAAGTTGGATCGGGTCCTCATGATGAACTTGAGGTGTTGCATAAGCTGGTACATACATCGCCGATCAGACAAGTCGCGTGGAGTCCTAGGGAAGGAGGTCAATTGTTGACGAAGCAACAGCAGGCAGTGAACGTATGGGATACTAAGGTTCGTATAATCGTTAACACTCCCAGGCGTTTGTTTCGATTAACGTTTGAATAGATTGGCGAATGCAAGGCAATGATTAACCGCGAACGAAACGTGCAGTCTGTCGCGTGGATGCCGGACGGCCTCGGATTCGTATCTGTGGAGTGGCGCACGGAGACAAGACCCCAGGAAGCAGAGAACCCGACACGTTACCTCGACAGGATTCTGGGGTCTGATCTGCTAATTTTGGTATGCGCTGTCCCATTCTCGTAAACAATAGCTGTTCAATGACTTCATTCTTAGGACACGGAGGGCGCGATCAAGAGCAGCCACTTTTTGGAACGCTTGCAGGTTTGGAGCACTGTCGTCACTCCGGATGAAGAACGCGTTGTAGCGGTGGCTACGCTGACTTGCTCTGCGGCGAACTTGAGGCCCATCAAGTCGAGAAACGAAAAACGAATTTTGAGTGAGTATATGCGCCCCTCATTTTCAAAAGCATAAGTTGCTTATTCGGGGACATTAGTATGCAATCTCAAAACAAGTACTATAGAGCAGTAAGTGTCCGGATCATTAGGAGGCAGAAGTATTGAGATTCGTGTGTGTGTAGTCAAGTTCCACTGTTGCAGGAGGCGAGATATATTTCCTTAGTATGTCTTAACATCATTGTGACTGAAGATTTTGTGTGCTAATGCATTATCATTTGACAGACGCAACAAGGTGACTACGCTCTCGTGTCGTATCAGAACAAGGCACCACCACAAGCCTGGCGTATTGTCTCGTTCAAAAGAGCGCAAGTGTGTCGGCTATTTCTCGCACATAGTGAGTTGTCGTTTTGTAGCTCACGACCTGCATTACTCAGTAGCCCAAATTTCTAGCGTATTTCGCAAAGGTGATAAGAAAGCTCAACCCAATCATATGGTCTAACATGAGTGATTCAACTTATAGCGTCCCGTCGATTTTGCTGGGCCAAGCTACTTTGGGGGCATGGAGGATTCTCTAATACTCTGTGCCTCGAAAGGTTCGTACAGCCTTAGTTTATTTTAATTTCGGAAGTTTTTAACGGACGATTCAGGAGGTGAAATATTCATTTGGGAGCGAGAATCGGGAATGCTGCTACACAGTCTGAAAGCTCCAGACAAAGAGGTACGACACGAAGATTTATGGCATGATGTTGTGAATAACGCTGGAGGTAGCTCGTGAATCTTGCCTGGAACTACAGCTCGTTAAACGGACTTATGTTTGCATCTGCCGCTCATGATGGTATGGTACGGATATGTATGTCTTTATCTGGTTTCTCCTTTATTTATACTGACCAGATGGTCATCTCGAAGGGAGGACGATTGCGCCATCGAGTCCGATGCCGGCTTTTGGTTCTCTGTTTGACCCCGTACGAACTGAAAGTCCTATTTCTACACAACCCGGTTTGCCCGGGCTGGCTGATTTACCGGAGGAGAATGAAGCGCTGATAACGCCTGTGCCTCCTACGCAATAAATGTACAATAGTATATTCTGTCCATCGAGCTTAACATATCTATTTGGTTACCTGTCTTTTAAAATTTGGTCCACACGCTGAGAAGCCGCGGGCTAGCCAGCAAACCCTGCTTATTTGGATGGACCCTTTTAATGTGATTAGGAAGTCTGCGATTAGCGCCCGGGCAGGCTTGGCTCCTCGAGCTTCTGGCCCCTCGGTGCACGACGTTCCGGACCACCACGACTGAGCAAGCAGTCTGATGGCTGCCGTCCCCTACGCCCTCACGACATACACGCACCGAACTTACGACCTAGTACATAGATGTAGGCTATACCCCACCTATATCTGTTGTTCCTATGGCTGACGGATCGCCTAGTACGCGCCGCACGAAAATAATGGATCGATTAACTCGTAAGTTGTTATTTTAAAAACTGCTTCAATAAGGCTGATGCCATGTTGTATTTATCATAGAAAATCCCTCTATTGGCGCTGCGCTGGGTTCGCCCGGTCCGCAGCAGGAGGTAAACAGCCCGACATTCCTCTCCGCCGAACCTAGCCCCTTCTTCTCCGGCACTCGCACCCCACCCGAGCGTGCTAGTATGTTTCATACGCTTGCTATACTCTACTTCATCTCACCAATTATTCTTCATTCCAACACCACAGATACTAACAAACGAAAGATCACACTACTTGCCCTAATCGACGAACTCACTCAGCTACGCGACGAAGAACAAGAGAGGGAAAAGGAAATAAACTATGGACGTGAGTACTGGTGCTGCCGCTCCCTTGTGCAACGCGTATGCCGCTATCGGTGGCCACCTGGCACGTGATCGTCTCTGGAGCTGCCAAGTCTTTCTAGATTTCCATCCATCCTTTGAGCAATTTCGGACCTCTAGTCCACGTTCCCTCCCCACCTAATCCATGCGCAAAATGCTGACATCTCGCTTGCAGCCACTGCGGATGAACGTTCAACAAGCGAGATCGAAGGTGTTGAGCGCTTCCGGCTTTTTGACGAGCGAATCCACAGACTGGACCTAAAACTCCAGTCGTTCACCAACGCAGTTCGCCAGCTTGGGTCTAGCGTGGGACTGTTGAACGCTGCTTATCACCTCCGAGCGCGGTTGACACAAATTCAGTATTTGTTCCGGGAAAATGTGAGTATTTCCCACATCCCTTGCACCACATGGATCTCACTGCGTGTCTCTCTTAGGCTGCCGAGCAATTTGATGATGTAGCCCATGGGCTGAACCTTGGTACGAAGCCGTACAGCTCACGCAGGCGCGCTAAAGCACGGAAGAGCAAATTTATGGCGCCTCGGCCAAATAAACTCTGGACGAGTGAGATTGAGGAATTGCCCGACGAGATGGAGTTTTTGGCAAAGGATTTGCATGAGTTCTTGGGTCGATTGTGAGTGGCTAAATCCATGCTCCGATCCATGGTCTGATTTATGATCGGCAGAAATGATGTACCAGAGTTTACGGACGAAGCTGTTAATGCAGCAATTATAGCGTTTGAGGATGACCTGAGGGTTAGAATGCTCCGATCTGATTAATGAGATCTCACTAACCAGCAAATTGCAGTATCGGGCATCGTGTCTTCGGGAGTTTGGAGGGCAACTCAGGTTTGTGGCCGTCGCGAAATACATTAATGACCTATCGGAAGACTTGGGAGATCACATGGACCGGATGAAAGACTCACTTGACAATTTTATCGATGTGGGTACCATAGCACGTACTCTCGAGGATTATCCATTTTGACGCGCTACAGGTCGGTGTGCCCACCATTCGGTTTTCCCAAAAACACACCGCGACAGGTTTACAGAACTTGTCAACAGTCGTACGTGCGGACACTCTTGTCACATTGTCGAGCGCTCACACGAGCTATTGCGTCATTCCTATAGGCTACCTTTTTCAGCGGTGTTACAGCTACGACCCTTCAGGTAGGTCCCTTTTGTTTAGAGCGCTCATGGTTAGGGACTAGGGGCTCATCAACTCCAATCAGTTTAGGTATATCGTTTCTTGCAGTCGCGGTGTGTGTGGCTCATGATCGCCGCAGTTACGACGTGAAAGGGACGCCACTACCAGACTTGGTTAATGCTCTATGGATTAGCGTTAGTTCTGGTTTCTACGAGCGGCTAAGGTAGCTTATCACCTTTATTTTTTGTAGAGCCTGGTATTTTCAATCGCGAGCGCCATCAACTCTCAAGTATGTTCAGATTTTGGACCTTCATATATCTTACTAATATTCCTCTCAGCTTGCGTATCATTGTAGGTCATCTCTAAATCCAACTTTTAGCAAGTAACAAACTCCGCCTAAGGGCGTGCGGCTCAGTATCGTTCCCCGCGAAGTTATGTACCGTGGTGGGTCGCAATTTGGATCACACGTACTCCCTTGTTTTTCCTGGTGGTATGTTATTTCTGTTTTTATCTTTATGCGGTAGTCTTATGATTCGATAGGGCTCTGTGATCGCGTTTTCGGCTGGGCTTTGTTGTGAGTGTCCATCTTACTTGTCTGGCACTCTTTTGTCTGATTATTTGTCTAGTGTTTACATACAGTAGCGGTCAATCGCGAGCTGTGAGCGTCGTTATCACCACCTTCACTGTAGTTACGTCTTCCGCTTTGCGTGAGTCCACTAGTCAGGCCCCGTCATGTATCTTTCTAACCGCATAAATATCTAGTGTGCGTTGGTCTCTGGTTTGCTTCTGAGCGCTGGACGTATGCTAGAACCAAGGGCAAGAGATGGTTGCTGGACATCCTGGACGAGCATTCCCAAAAAGCAGGAGAGGCGACAGGCGTAGCCCCTGTTAAGCGTGCTGCCAGCATGGGTGTGAGCATGGGCGTCAAACGAACACGAACTTTTGTGGGAGGGATCAAGCGCTCAATGACGGACACTAGCAGGCGTGTTACAGGGGTTACTGGTCGCATGACCGAGGCCATGACGTCCCTCGTCAACGTGCCGCGCACGCTAGTTGGACGTTCGATGTCTGCGCTCTCGGTCATGATCGAGGGCGCGAGCGACCATCGGGACGAGGAGTCGCAGGACGGTACTATGCGGACCGATTCACCAACGAATTACATGTTTGGGACCGATAATGGGAGCGGAAGCTTGGGCATCAACGGCACCTCAGAGAAGCGCAAGCTGTCAGATATCGGCAAAGGCGTGGAGCACACGATACACGAAGATCAGCCGCTGGTTGTGAACACGTTGTCACCGATTGTGATTGCGAGTCCGCCCAGCGCTGGAGCAAGTTCGAGGGCTCTGGATGATGAATCTGCCGTGGAGACCCCCGTTCAAACTGCACCTGCGGGACCTGTGACGCCAAAGAATGCGAGGTTCAAGGCAGCTGCTAAGAAGGCAAGTCCGAATCTAAAATCTTGAGTGTTATGATGGCTCATGTATGGTTTCAGGCGATGGCTGCGTTCAAGATCGCTCAACCAGTTCATCCACTGGAGCCTATCCGATCAATGTCTGCTCCGTCCGTCCTCTCCGAGTCCCGGCACAGACGCGATTCAAGCGAGCACCAACTTAATCCGACACGTATGCAAGGCCTCGTCCCTATGCTTCGCACACTTCGCTTCAGCCAGATGCTTGGCGAACACGTGGCGCTCGTTAAGCATCTGCAGTTCTCACCCAATGGACAGTTCTTGGCAACTTGTAGTTGGGATAAGACGGCGCTCATATGGAAAGTTGGGACAGGAATGAACGGCGAGTTCGAGGTTCAACATAAGCTGGTGCATACATCCAGGATTGGTGGTTTCGTCGGACAAGTTGCATGGAGCCCGTCGGGAGACCAACTGCTCACAAAACAGCTCAGGTCTGTCAAGGTTTGGGATGCCAAGGTGAGGATCAGTCTGGGCTAGGCTTAGAGATGGTGTGCTCAAGGGCTGGTCTAGAACGGCGTCTGCCAAAGGACAATTGACCGCAAGCGCAACGTGCAGTCGATTACGTGGCTGCCTAAAGGTTCTGGATTCGTATCCGTCGAATGGCGAATGGAAACAAAGTCGGCGCAGGCGGAGAAACGGGCACACTATGCGGAGAACATCGTTGGATCTGACCTGGTCATTCTGGTGTGTCCGAGATTTGGTCGGGAGAAGTATTTTTATAACTTGCGTGGCCGTTTGTAGAGCGCGGATGGAACTGTCAAGGACGACCATTATCTGGGGCGCTTACAAGTCTGGGACGCCGTTGTGACACCCGACGAACAACGAATGGTGGCTGTGGCTACGCTCATTGCATCTGCAACGAGCCTCAAGCCGGTCAAGTCGAGAAGTGAGAAACGGATACTGAGTGAGTTTGTTATGCTTGACTTCGATGTGGACGAGATTGCTAACTGGCGCCGCCTCAGTCTACAATCTGAACACCAAAGAAATTGAGAAGTAGGCTGTTCTGAAATATAGAAGAGATTCAGAGGCTGACGACCCCTCTAGTCAGGTTCCGTTGCTGCAGGAAGTACGAGATGTCACCCTGGTGCGGTCTTTTTGCTCGTATTAACCGCATGGGCTGATGAAGCCGTATGATCTAGACCGAGCAAGGAACCTATGCGCTTGTATCATACGAAAACCGGGCTCCACCTCAGGCATGGCGCATTGACATGATTGCTAGAGAGCAGAGGTGTCGATTAGTGTTAGCACACAGTAAGTGTCTTCACTCAACAAGTGGTAAAAGCTGTTAAACATTTCCACAGCATACTTCACGAAGGTAGTAGAATTGGCTAAAATGGCTCAAACTTTACTGACATGGCTGCCGGCCGGAATCAGCATCCCGTGGACTTCGCCGGTCCGAGCTATTTCGGAGGCGTGAACGACACGTTTGTGCTCTGCGCATCGAAAGGTGCGTGTGACCGAGTGTGAAGTGGGGTATATGTTGAGTGGTGCGCCTAGGTGGCGAAATCTACATTTGGGAGAGAGCATCTGGTATACTGCTGCATTCGCTCAAAGCGCCTGATCAGGAGGTCAGTTGGAGTGCTTGTGGAGAAATAAAGTGACTGATTTACGAATGTAGCTCACGAACATCGCATGGAACCACAAGTCGCCAAGTGGGTTCATGTTTGCTTCGGCTGCACACGACGGAATGGTACGCATATGTGAGTATATTGCTAGCTTCACCCCTAGCTCCAACCTAAGCAACTGTATAGGGACCACAACAGCGCCGCCAGTGACACAAGCACAAGTACCAGCACGTAGCCTCGCCCCTTCTCCGGAGCCGGTGGAGGCTGAAAGCCCCAGCCCGATTCGGCAAGAGTTCTTCAGATCGGGTAGCCCACCAATAGGAAGTCCCGGGCCGTATATTCCTAGTTCTCCTTAGCCGTGTCTCCTTAGCCGTGTTATCATGGGTGTTCGCTGTTTTGTTTTCTCCGATGTACATGTGCTTTGCAAACAATGCTGTACTTTACTGTATTTAGTCAATCAAAGGGGATTCTCATGGTGAGTTAGGCGCCGAGATTTGCTTACGCGTGATGCCAAGTGGGGGAAAAACACGCCCTGTAGGTGCCCCTCCTCGCTGCTGCCGCACTCCGACACGCACTGCGGGTGCTCGTAGTCGCAGATCACGACGTCACGACACCGCTATATAACGCCTCGTTCACGCTCATAAATCGACTTTTTACGACCCCGTAACGGCACTGCCGGCATTTGCTGTGCCCATATCGAGTGTTATCGATGTCGGATTCGAAGAACGTAACATGTGAGTCTATACGACCTGCTCCAAATGCCGGCAACCTAGAAAACTCAAACCCGTTTTAGTTCGTCCTCCTACTGAGCCTATATCGTCTGAGCCAGGATCTTTCCTCAAAACAAACCCAGAACGGCAAAGTAAGCGCCCAGTAACCCGCCACGCGATTGCACTTTTTCACCCTGTACACAGCATCCAATCCCTCGAAAAGGAAGCAAACCATACTTGCTCTGCTGTCAGAGCTTACGGACCTAAGAGACGAGGAGAATCTTGAGAAAGAGACAAAAGACCCCGGTATCTCTGCAGGTTCGTTATCATGTTTATTTTTTTCGCTTGGAATTTTACTAGAATTTTCCCCGTAGATGCAACCCAAGATGTCAACTCTCGGGAGGGGGTAGCCACCTTTCGCGCCTTTGACAATAATGCACGTAGCCTGGATCGCCAGCTGCAGGGTTTCGCCAACTCGGTTCGACAGCTCGGCTCCAGCGTGGGGTTGATGAACGCGACCTATCACTTACGAGAGGCACTTATCCAGATTGAGTATTTTTTCAGGGAAAATGTAGGTCATTGATGGGTCTGTGACTCCTATTTTTCCTGATTTTGCCCATTTTTAGGCTGCGGACTTATTTACAGAAATTCGACGCGGGAATGCGGAAATTGCACGAGCCACCAAGCAGAACGAATACTCTGAGGGAAGCGATACAGATAGCCTCCTCAAAAAGAGACGTATCCTTGATAAGGATCGGATCCATACGGGGATGCGTCCGCACGTCAAGCCCGTGGGCGATTTTGAACTGTTCCCGTCGGAGATGGAGAAGTTATCGGAGCGGATTGGAGTTTTTGTTGACCGATTGTAAGCGCTTGATTGAAACGTTCACAATGTTTTGGTTTACTCACCCGCCGCTGGGTAGGAACGATATCCCCGAGTTCACTGATGAGCTTGTCAACGCGACTTTTATGTCTTTCGCCAGTGATTTGCGGGTATGGTTGTATTTCTCCGTTGTATTTTGCTTCTAATCATCATGCACGCATTTAGTACCGAGCGTCCTGCTTAGGAGAGTTTAGTAAGTTGGTCAAGAATCGCTTATCGCCAAGTAAACTGATCGGTTTTATTATCAGAGGGTCAACTCAAGACAATCGCCGTCCAGCGATATATCAACGACCTATCTGTGGATATTGGCATGCACATGGAAAGCATGAAAGATGCCTTGAATACGTTCTCTGAGGTACGTTCAATTCCAGATCCTCCAGGCCTATACTCACTATCAATCAGGTCGGTATTCCGACCATTCGACACGCACAAAACCACACGGCCAATGGGCTTCAGTACCTTTCCACCGTGGTATGCCTTCTCCTGCAACATCTGCTATCATTTATTCAAGGCATCGAAGGCCACTTTCTTCA
Source organism: Ceratobasidium sp. 395 (assembly GCA_019616345.1). NCBI lineage: Eukaryota > Fungi > Basidiomycota > Agaricomycetes > Cantharellales > Ceratobasidiaceae > Ceratobasidium > Ceratobasidium sp. 395. Next base: position 6,964 of record WSTH01000173.1, on the reverse strand, counting down.
GTGGTGTAACGGCGACAACGATTCAGTATAGTTTTGATCAAGTAGGCAATACGCGTGCAGATCTTGTCAATGCACTATGGATTATTGTAAGTGTTCAAAGGAATTAGTCCACAGGTTCAAGCTTGACGGTTGGCTGTAGAGTTTAATCTTCTCGATTGCTAGTGCTATTAACTCCCAGGCAAGTAAAAATGTTTGTATCAGTCTGTGATCATAGCTGACGTTGGATGCATCTAGCTCGCGTATCATTGTGAGGACTACGTTAATATAAGAAAGATACATATTAAAGGTTGCTACCTAGGGCGCGCTGCTATGTACCGCTCTCCTCGTAACTATGTACCCTGTGAGTTCTTGTCATATTCCAAGCAAGATATTGCCTGACAATTCTGAACAGGGTGGGTAACGATATGGATTAAACGATCGCCACTCTTCTTCCTTATTGTAAGTGGGTTTAAATGAGATAATCGTATGTGCTAACTGTTGCTTTAGGGTTCAGTAATAGCGTTTTCCATCGGTCTTTGTGGTACGCGATCTTATTCTACCTCGCTATACGCTAATTTATTTCGTTCGATCTAGTATTCACATACAGCAGCGGTCAAAGTCCCGTTGTTAGCGCCCTTGTAACTGCATTTACTATTGTGACATCTTCTGGTCTGAGTAGGTCTCGTCGGCCCGTCTCGTTGAAATAGTGATTTACCTCCGATTTAGTCTCCGTGGGTCTGTGGTTTGCTTCCGAGCGCTGGACCTTCTCTCGTACCCGCGGCCAACGATGGCTCTGGGATATTCTCAACGATTTCCAAGCCAAGGTTCATAAATACCTCGGAATCACATGGATTATTCAGACGTGGCCCAGAGACATCCGAGCGCGATCTCGGAGGTGGATGCACGTCCAAATCCATGATATTAAATTCGGATTGCGAGGCGTATGGTCGAGCTGTATTCCTAGGCGCCCGCCTACTGACGAAGAAAAGGATCACGCGTCGGATTACCCGGGTGCAACATATCCTCGCCCACCAGGCGACTTTGACGCGGGATCTATCACGGAAACGGCCATCTCTGGTCCCGGTTCGCCTCGTAGGACGAGCGAGCAGCATATGCTACCGCCGTCTACTTCAGCTCTTAGCCTAGGTTCGCATGGAGCTGGGAGTGTTTCGGGACACAGGGTTAACGGCTCGCCATCGATTCAGCAAGCGCTGCTACGTACTCCGGTTGGCGCCGGTACTGGTTTATCGCAAACACCGGAGGATGAGGAGCGCCCGAAACCCTTGCGCCTGAAGAGTCTCGTTGAACGAGTATGTTTATTTAATTTTATGTGGTGTTCTGCCGCGAATTACGTTTGCGCAAACAGGTTATCGCGATGAATAGAACGGTAGGCAACAGAGAGGCTCGTGCAGCTCGGGCCCGAGCAGAGTCTGATCTTGTCAGTGGGCGTCGTGATTCCGGCGACAATTATGGTCCTACAGCCTATGCCCACAAAGCTCGCCTCCGGGATCTCCGGCCAGGACTCGCCAATCTCCAAATCACACAGTTTTTGAACGAACATATGGCGCTCGTCAAGCATATGCAGTTTAGTCCTCAAGGCGACTTCCTAGCAACTTGCAGGTGCGTCAATTGAGATTTGCAACCGACCAATTAGCTAATTCATATGTTGTTATGCTTTCCCCTCACAGTTGGGATCGAACGGCCGTCATTTGGCGCATCACGGAGACGCACGTGGAGATGTTCTTGAAGCTCTACCATCCTGTATCCACTGGCGGGTTCGTTAACCAGGTCGCTTGGTCTCCTGATGGATCAAAGCTGTTGACAAGAACACAGAAAGGTCTCAAAGTATGGGATGCTACGGTACGCGTTTCTGACAGTACCCCAAAGATGCGATATGCTTATGGCTTGTGGCGGTACAGACTGGTGCTGGTAATAAAGCTATTAGCCGCCCTCGACCGATCCAGTCAACGGCTTGGATGCCTAAAGGCAATGGAATTTTATCTGTGGAATACAAACTGCAGAGGCGTGGAGGGGATGTTCAGACAGTCACGGATACTTGCCTTGTCTGCTTGGTAAGCAACATACCTTGTCGTTTCAAACCTGTAAGAGTCTAACGGTCGTGACGCTAGGACTCAAACGGCACAGTACAAGACAATCACACTCTACCACGAATCCAGATCTGGGATACCGCAGTGATGGCGGACGAGACTCGGGTCGTTGCGGTTGGCACCTTGCTCAAGAGTATAGATAACCTTCGACCAACGAAATCTCGGGATGAGAAACGGTTGCTCGGTATGTACCTTCAAGGGCAACTGAACGATTTAGCTAAAATAAGCGCCCCTAGTATACAATCTGAAGACTAGAGCGGTCGAGCAGTACGTATATTTAGTCATGTTAGCCATAGTAGTACCTGACCTGATGGTTGCACACAGTCATGTACCACTCTTACAAGATGTTCGCAACGTAACACTGAGTGTAAGTAAGGCAAACTAGCCAATTCAGGCTCCTAATTACCGTACCACAGAGCCACACTCCGAAGAGCACATACGCGCTCATATCGTACGAAAACAAAGCACCTCCTCAAATGTGGAGAATTGACATGAAGACCGGCATCAGGCAAGGCGAGACATTTGCAAGACTCATACTTGTTCACTGTGGGTCCCTACTTAATATCTCGGTGTAATCTCAGCTGACGCCGGGTTGGCACACGCAGCGTATCTCACCAAGGTTTGTCATAGTATTACCACTAAGGAAACACCTTGACTAAAAAAACCTCACAGAGTCCAGTCGATTTTGCCGGACAGAGCTATTTCGGTGGTCTTAACGATTCATTTGTGTGCTGCTCATCAAAGAGTGAGTTGCGTTTATATACAGTCGAATTATCTGCTAAGCTTTTATCGCAGGCGGCGAGATATTTATCTGGGATCGAACGTCGGCAACGCTGCTTCACACCATGCGGCCAGAAGACAGCGAAGTGGTGAGTTTCGGGTGGACGTGTCGAGTGTTCTCGACTTATGCTATTGATCAGATCAAAAACTTTGCTTGCAACCGCAAAGCAGCACCAGGGTTTATGCTTGTGACCGGGGCTTTGGATGGGGCACTACGTATATGTAAGCACGAATCTTCAAGTATTCTACTGTTTCTAAAACCTCCGCAGGGTCGGCCGGAGGGGGTGGTCTGGCAACTCCTGATAGGCGAATGACGTCTTCGCCTGCGCAATTCCTTGAAGGCTCTAGCACGCCACAACGAGGGGCCTCAACCTCAACTGGGGCATCTTAGTTAGAACCTGGTTTCTTCTGCTTTGAGGGTGTGTCGCTTTTCTGCTTTGTGTTTCGTGGTTTTTTGCCCCATGCTTTTCGGACTCTTGATGCACTTTCGGCTATGCCTGTAACCTATTGCATGCATTGATGTGAAAACCTAGATATAACTGCCTTCAAAATCAATAATTATTTTGACGTTTGACCTGTTATGGGTTGTTGTGTCCTACTAGCTCCAGCTTGTTACTGAGTGGCGTAATATTACCCGCTTGTGGGTCAGCCCGAGCGACAACCAGGCCCTGTTGGTTTGCCGATGTAACTGGCTCACATTTTCCCAAGCTTGACACGCCAGTCTATCTATCTCGCACGCCGTACCCGCTGATAGTGCTATTTTTGAGTCTTTGCCTTATCGCCTTGTCCCGTGGTGGAAACCTATCTTCATCGGTTGGTCTGCCTAGGGATCCGGCTTGAGAATCCTGTGCATCTTGGAGACCATCCAGGATTTAAAGTCGCTAACGCCCAATTAATTGCTTGCCGATTGAACAAGTTGTGGCTGACGGCTGCTTCGGCTTGGCAACTATGAGCTCACTACCCACCCACAGTATTAGTTGCTCGCGGGTAGAATATTAATGTGATGAAAAATAATTATAAAACCTCCGCCTTTCACTGGTCTCTCTACTCTTGGTCTATGCCCGGAAGCTATCTCTCTCTGTCTCTCTAAAATCGTATTTGGTTGTAAAACACTTCTTCGAGCCCGGTGCCGGCAACGAACAAAGAAATAGCTAGAGTAACGCACTGTAGCCTTACGAGGCTCTAGACTCCCTGCCTGTTACCAAGCTCCTCAATCAAATGATTTTTTGATTATGAATTTTATGACGCTTCTATTACTTGCACTCGCCACTTCGGCAGCCACGTCTATGCCATTTAACGAGGTTTGTTATCTCAACATACAACGTGTTTATCCTAGACTAATCGTACACAGTGGAGAAAACTACAGGTTCGACAAAACCAAGGTAGGTCAACATTTGTTTGACTTTCAATCTTGCGATGTCTGAAAATGTGTTATAACACTATAGCCCCCGATGAGATCCCCGCAGTATGTTTTAATATAATCCCCCTATCGGTATCGTGCTGACGGCTGAAGTAGGAACTGGCGGGATGCAGTAGCATAGTTGTCACAATAACCACCACAATTGAGGTCGGCGATCCGTACGTTGTCGGCGTCGGCATCCGCTAATTGGATGTTTATCATAGGTCACAAGTGCTACTGCAACCTTAAGCACACCCCCAGCACAAACTACGATATCTAGTGCGCCTAGTACAACAGTACCACAAACTACTGATTTTGGATCGACCTCCACCGCTGAAAATACCCCTCCTCCGGGTAACTTAGCACCACCGCCCCCCGCATCCACTGCGCCACCCCCAGCTTCATTGGCGCCACCAGCTGCGCCTCCCTTTGATCCAAGACCTCCATTTTCACCCCCACCGGGATTTCAACCTCCGTTTCCGCTCCCCCAACCAAAACAAAAAGGGAAGGGTAAAGGCAATAACAATAAAGACGATGGGGACGACGAGGACGACGAAGACGATAAAGATGACGACGATGGTGGAGGCAAGGGAAGGGACAAAAACCCAGATGGGAAGGGACCGGGCGGAGGAGGGCCAGATGGAAAAGGCCGAGATGGGAGTGGAGATGATAATGGCAAAGGCCGTCCGCGTCCGCGCGCTGTGATATCGCCTCTTCAAGGTTTTCATCCGCCGCGTCCGTTATTGCCTGCTGAAATTGCGCTTGGACCAACCCGTGCCCCATGGGAATGTGAGACCTCGTTGGTCCCATAGTTGAGTGTTTGTTCTCTCCGAAGTATGATGCCGACTGACATAATTAACAGGTCGCCACGATCCCTTGTTAGAGACAGTTTCTAGAGTGTTCAATAAATCTTAGATTGATCATATGCTGTAAGGCTTTCTAGTTTATAGGAGTGGTGGGGTTTATGTGCATTCTCTTCGGTAAATACAGCGGGAAATACACCCTAAGACATTGCTATAGGTTTGTTAGCCTCAGCCGCCATTCCTTCTAGCATTTCCTTCATAGATGCTTCGATGTCCACCGAGAGTATCGCATTCATCCCCATATGAGCCCGCTTCGCTGCGTCTTCCATCCTATCAAACATTCCTAGCTCAAACTCGTGGACTCTCCTATGCAAGGTCCCTTCAGAAACTCCTTCTGCAATTGCCTTGGCCACATCGCCATGTTGACTCCCTCGCCAGAAAACGGCGTCATAACGTGACCTGCATCTCCAATCAACGTCAGGCCAGGACGTCCCTCCCATCTATGTCCGACCGGAAACATGTAAAGCGGGCGCGGGACAGCTTCACTATCGGCGAGCTCGATCAGTTCACGTAGCTCAGCCTCCCAGTCTTGGCCAAAGTGCGCTAGTAAATCTGCTCGCGCCTTGGAGGGATCTCCGTGGCCAAAGTGACGCTCCGCCCAGCCTGGGTCATCGCTAGAGGTGGAAAACATCGCATATACCCGGATTGCATTGTCTCCGAGGCGTTGTCCTGCAAGAGCCTTCCCATCGCTCGATGCGCACATTGACCCACGACCGACGAGCTTATTAACAGTATCGTACGCTGGACCGTCAGGGTGAGTGATGACGACCTCCACGAAGCAAGAACCGGAATAGAAAGGTACGACCGGTGTCAAGAGAGGACGAACTCGAGACCAAGTCCCATATTCCGCGCCAACGACAAGATCAAACCCAGTCTCAACGTTGCCGTTCTTGAAACGGAGGTCAAAGGTCTGACCATCCCCCGGTTGAATAAACGCCAGAGCGTGGTCCCATCGCACCACAGTAGGGTCTAGAGACTCTAGCAACATGTTTCGAAGCACAGAGCGGTCGATTTCAGGCTTTGAGCCTTCGGCGCCTTCGTGCAGTGCTGAGTTGTGCACAAGTACTTTGCCGGTCTTGGTGAGTAGTTTAGACTCCTGGCCGTCGTAGCGTGCGTGTTCGCGAAACTCGTCCCATAGTCCGGCATCCCGGATCGCTTGTTGACCGGAGTGCTCGTGCAAGTCGAGAGTACCTCCCTGGGGGCGAAAGTCGGCAGAAATGTCGCGTTCGAAAACGCAAGGGGTGATAGAATGGTTGGTGAGCAGCTTAGCGAGAGTCAAGCCAGCAGGACCAGCGCCGATGATTGCGACGCGAGTGGTAGTAGACATTCTGAGGGGTGCAATACCGGGGTATGGCGTTATGAGCTGAGGTGAGCTTGCTGTAGTACACAATTAGTCGTAATGCTGCTATACACCTTGTCGCTCGGTATTTATACAAACTCTCATGTATACTACGTGTTAACTTTGGAGGATATGCATGTATGCGACAACGCGTAAGCTCACGATGCCGAGAGATATTTTTAGGCTAGGTATAGTATTGCTGTACCTTTGTCCGGTGAGCGCCTTTAGCTTGCCGTCGTACACGCGTTTTTGTGATGTGGCGATGTGAGTAAGTCAATGTCCGATGGCCCAAGTTTGTCTATTTTCGCAGGTGCGGCTACTTGAGGTGTCTGAAACATAGAGTTTTTAGTAGTATGAAATTCGTGGAGTATTTGCCGGGACACTTTTTGAAACAAAATTGTGGACTCTTGATGAGCTTTGTGTATTAGTCTAAGGGTAATGTAGTAGTATGTCTTAGCAAAATTACAGTCGAGAAGTGAATAACTGAATGTCCCTA
>WSTH01000172.1:0-35242 GCA_019616345.1 Ceratobasidium sp. 395 | reverse complement strand
TGACTCTGAGCCGCTGAGATTGGTAAAAATTTAGGAAACAAAATAGGAAAAAACGAATGATTCGCAACCTCAAATAGATTTTAGCTATACGATCGCAAGCTCTCTATTTAGGTCATCACGTCACTTACATAAAAGCGCCAAGCGCTTCCTAGGCCAAACTGTGCCAAGCGTCGGCACATGGCCCTGAAATCGCCATTTTGGTACTAGTGAAAGAACTTTGAACTTCAGGTCACCCTGTCCCTTCGCGTCAATGGGTTAAGGACCAGGAACACTTGTACCACAGATGTTGCGTGAGCTCCCCAGGAGAAGGAGACTGAGGTTGTAACCTTTACGGTCGGCGCAGAGGACTACCTTATCTCCGAAATTTCAGTACATATCACACCTGACCCTCAGCTTTTGAGGCGAATAACGAAGCAAAGCCACTGGAGCACTCCTAGCTGTCGCAGCAAAGAGAGACTCTCTGCTGAGATGTGGCAGGTCTACGTGAGATCTAGATATTACTACATTCCAGAGGGAAAATCACTGAAAATCGGAGTAAGAGATAGTCAAGGCTAAAACTTGAAAGCTGGTAGGTTGAAAATCACTGATACAGCGACTTTATGACTACCGATAGAGCCGTTCAGCAACGGGTACTTCTACTTTTCAGCAACGAGTCCGAGTACGAGGCTATTGAGAGCGCGGTTGGGACATAATGTGGGCATGTGGCATGCTGGTGCTGGTGGGTTTAGCTAGCGAGATTCCTGAGACGGAGTTGTGAGTTCCACGACTGAACCGGCAAATAGAGGTACCTCAGTTTATCTTACACAAGGCAATCGACTACCGACCTATTCACTCTTCCGTTAAAGCCTATTCAAGGTAAAAGGTATATTGAGACATGGGTTGAGGCTGGAACAGATCCAGGTTGTCATTACAACGACAGTTTTGAACCCAACAATAGTTGCGTGACAACAGAACAGCGAGCAATTGATTCGATATGGCGATGAGGAGGGAGTAAGGAAAAGCGGGGACGGGCAACACGGATGTAAGCAGCCGAGGAAGTGTGTACGGAGCTGAAAAGAAACGACTAAGCAAACATTCAGAACCCATAGGTGAACGAGACAATAATAGCTTATTGATGAGTGAGGGTATCGGGAGATCGCTCGTTCGATAAACCGCAAGCACGAAGGGAGAAATAAGAAACACGGGGGCATGGGGGCGAGAGCTGGTGTGTCCACGGCGAGGGGTCGTTAGCGAACTTTGTGCTTTGAACGCCAAACAGTAGGAAAAGATCATTGGCATTAGGAGTACCCACAAGTTTGAGCTCAAGACTACCGTATCTTACTCTTTTCAGTTGTTGTGTGCTGACCGCGCTGTCTCCATGTAGGAGGGCACCGGGTGGTGGCGTACGGTTGGAAGATCTGAACAACAGCTGCCTTTCGAAGACAAGCCGTAAGTCGACTTCCGTTGGATCAGTTTAATGTTCTATAGTGGCCGTGAGCTCCAATCGTTGCCATTACATTGTGAGATGGTGGTTGTGTCTGACCGTTGAGTTGTGATGGTACGCACTGTGAGTGTTTGGCTTAGCCTCCGAGTTGGGGTAGTTAAAGTGTCGACAGCAAAAGAAACGTACGAGAGGTCAACCAGTGCTGAAAAGCGGTAGCCGAGCGTGTTCAGCACCACGCCAGGCTTGGAAGTCCAGGGTCCGTACTCTTCGACGCCGAAGCAGTTTTAAAAGCCATCGTCGCCGCTACCATCAATCAGGGCTCCCATGATACACTCGGCCCAGCAGCGAGATTGTATACGCTATGCTGAAGTAGAACTACTCAATTATAGCATAACCAAACCGCGTCTGACATAGTATTTTACTGGGAGTATGATTTGCGGTGAATATTCATTTAGTAAAATTGCCAGACAAAAAAACCTCTTCCTCGCACACATGACAGTCTAGATGGGCTACAGAGGCTTCGATGACTCTATTGTTCCCTGAGGTGGCTTGCGCTGCACCTTCGAGCGACATCAGGCTAAGCGCCTCACTACCTCTGCTGATCGCGCGATGACTTGCCCACCCCCATCAACCTGACGATGGCCGTCGTCTTGTCAGTAGGTACAGCAGCTCTCATCGACCCACCTCTCCACCCCAAACCTTTTGAAATTGTCCGATCATTGTCGGACAATGTGGCTACGCGACCCTATACTCTTCCTGGTGTTCGAGCACCCAGCTTCCCTCTGCCGACTCCTCCGTGGAGCTCCCCAGACCGGGCGGAGCTTGACAAACAAATATGTCGGGTGACTCTGTAGGCGAAGACACAGGCTTTGGGCCTACAGCGAAGCGGATGGGGTGAAGGAAGATTCCATACCCGGTGAAGATTGGGACTAGCACCAGGCGCGGTTGGATCCGAGGCATCCTCTGGTACTCTCATCTAGCGGCTGCTGCCGCTGGATATCTCCTTTCTTGCTGTACCTCCATTCGTCGTGGGGATCAACCAGCTGCGGAGTGACTGATATTTCAGAATTTTTAATTTGGATAGTTCACCCACTCTAGCTGCCACATCCAGCTAGGCTAGCCGCGGTTCGCCTCAAATCCAACCGAATCCTCTGATCACATAGCCGTGGGCTAAAACATCACGTCAAGTCGGCCATGAGAATCGTGGGGCACCCTTAAAGCGCCATTACAATCAGAACCGTCATTGACGTACGGAACACCAAGCTATCATCGCTTCTCTGTGATTGGTCGGTCTTTAATTGAGCGCTGGCTAGCTATTTCTGAACCAATCACCCCTCCCCTCTCAAGCGACTCATCCGAACCATGTGCTCTGCCGGGACGTTCTTGGGCATTTCAGCTCCATTAGCATCAAATTCCGCAGCCCGTTTCACGGTTTGACAAGACAATGGGCTTGTTCTGTTCTAGCAGCACCTTTGCCTACAGTGTGGGTATGTGCTACACGCCGCACGCCATCCGTTCGTTGGCCAATCGGCTGTATTGACTCCGAGTCCGCGGTGAACATCTATGCTGCTTGACGATAAGATCGGGGAGGCGTGTCCGACCCTGCAGCCGAGTGATATCTGAATGAAAGGGTCTGGACAGCCCCCTGACTGAAGCCGATATTTAAACCCCCAAACCTTCGTGCATTCTCGATATCCGCACAAACTGCTCATCCACTCGTCTATTCACTCATCCATACATCTTTACATCTCCGCACTCTTACTTCAAACCAATCGCCATGATTTCTGTAAGTGAAAGTCCACATAGCAAAGTGTCGTCATAAGATTGCTCATACGCGTGCGCTCGTAGACCACTGAGATTGTCAACTATTGCGGCGTGAGTACTCGTTAGGACTCAGTGGTGAAAGCACTTTGACAAAGCTTGTTGCTAACCTTACTCGACACTACAGCAGGATTGCCAATGGTAAGCCTTTCTGCGTCATCCCCGTTTCTCCTGCTGAATCTTGTTTGCTTTAGCGGCGATAATTGCGCTTGCGCCGATTGCTCGACGCACAAGAAGTAAATGGGTTTCAGCCTCTCTCAAACCAGGCAGAGGACCTCTCTGTAGCTGTCCTTGCGTATCTACTACAGTCGAATCCATTGATTTGCATACATTGATTTGCACAAACGCCGGAAACGCCGGAGTTTAAGCCGACGTTTAAGCTGAGTCAGCCCGTCACCCAGCCCGCCACCCAGCGCTGCTCAACCGGTCCTTTTCTCATGAGTTTTCGCTTTTGTCCCATTATTTTCACGCCTGCAGTATTTATGTACCATCTCCAAGTATATATGTACTTTTGGCTCACGTTCTATTAGTCACTTGCGTTCCGGTAGCTGGGACAGTAGAATGAAGCCGGCTTGCGCTTGTTTATAGAAAGCCCTTTCGCTTAGGAATTTGTCTGTGTACTCCACTATGCAAATCAATGGATTCGACTGTACTGTGTCCTGGATATGAATTAATTGATGACTCCCCGTTCGATACACCGGCAGCATTAATAACGCCCTTGAATTATCTCCGCTCGTTGAATACGAACCGGTCCAAACTTGACCACGTACAGCCTGGCAACAGCTCACCAGTTACGCAATGCGAGAAGGCGAGCTAGCGATTTCCGTTGTGTCGTTCGCAGGAGTCAAGTGTCACAGGTTGAAAGCCGAGCTGAGCCTACGGATTTGAACTACATAAATGTATACCTTAGCCAGGCGGTGTGGCCGAGTGGTGGGAGAAGAATAACCACCGCACACGTGTAAAGAACCTGAACTGTAGGAAGCTGATGCCTGTAATCCTAAGTTGCCGTCTCGGGCATCAAGGAACTAACGGATTGTGATATGCATCAGGTATGGCACATCTGAAAGCTCCCTGCAGAAAACGGTGTCGAATTATGTTAATAACTCTCCATATGATAGTATTCCAAGCACTGCCGCTCCAGGTAGCTGAAACGGCCAAACTCTCACCGTGATTGAACCTGGCGAAGAGGTTTCGTCCCCGGTTCAATGGAATGTTCTTATTATAAGTGACTTCGATCTGACCAATCACAGGTATTTCAACTCCAAACCAAAAACAATCAATTTATTCGCCTTTAGCTAACACTTCGCACACATCATCTACCATGAAAACACTTCGTTATAAAACCCAACTTTATCCGCGGGCATGTCAGCCCCCAAGCAGTTCACGCACGCCGTGCGAACTTGATCGACCATCTCGGTTGGCCCACACACGAAAAAGGCCGTACGTCCAGCGTGGTCCATCTGAAGCTGGTCGTGCACGATTTGGCTCACGTCCGGCCGCAGACCTGGCTCGTCGTGCACGGCATCTCCTCCTCCGACCCCAGTATAGTAGACCTTAGACTCGATGTTCTTCGGAAGCATGGATCGCACTGTCTTGACGAGCCCGGCATCGCGTGAGGCCCAGAAGAGATTGACGTTTCGACCGCGAGAGGAAAGCTCCTGGGCGTACGCTAGTGCCGGAGTGATGCCGATCCCGCCAGCTATGAGCACAACGTTTTCGTACAAGTGGAGTGGATGAGGTTCGCCATAAGGACCTTCGAGTGAGATCGGGATATCCACAGGACCCTCTGCGTCCAGCAGGTGTTGAAGCAGCGTTTTGGTTGCGCCCGAGTGCGGCTTGACGAGCATTGTGATGCACGGTTGAGTGGAGACCGGAGTCGGATTCTTGGCCTTTTCGATATCGCTCCCCTTGGATGTGCTATCGCCATCGCTCGTGTCAAGTGAGCCGGTATGAGGTTCAGAGAGTGACCAGGTCGCGATCGAGAACGGATGATTTTCCCACGGACGACGGGATTGAAGAGTGGGGAAGTACGCGAAATAGTGTGTCCCGGGCCGAGTACGTCCGGACCCCATACGAGGAAACACGGTAAGCTTCATGATATTTTGGGTCGAGCCTGGGACAATCTCCGCAATAGCAGAGCTCCGGGCTAAAGTCAAAGTGATGTCAGTGCCCGACGAAGATCGGTGATGTATATTTTGAACTTACTGCGTCCAACACTTCCTTGGAGTCCGTTCAACCAGATCCAGATAACTCTCAAAGAGCGATCGGCCAACCAGATACCAATAGCCACATACCTGAACGTACGATACTCCGATTAGCATTGAGCTGGCAGCTGAAATGTCCAGCCAACTTACATCCAGTTATTGTAACCGTATCGCCACTCGAAGCGGAATATCATATGGTAGTAGCACCCGGCGATCAAGAATGCAGCGAACAGCACGTGAAGCACCAAGAAGATCTCGTACGACCAGCGCCTAAGTGGGAGTGAAGCGAATCCCACCATGAGACATACGACAACAGTGGCAACAAATCCTGTACGCCGGTTTTCAGTTAGCATAAGACCCTTCAGATGAGTTCGGTTGTCTGCTTACCCCATTGCATGTATGGCATTGCACCTTCGGACCTGAACTCACTCCAGTCCCCCGTATCCCAGTACCACTGCACTGTCCAGCCTACACTATGCACGACCGCTTGAAACGCGCACATCCGCGCTATAGAGTTAGAAATGGGTATGTTTAGCTTTGTGCGAGTTCGAACATTAATCTATACGCTTACCAACCCATCGATGCAGCGTAATCATCGTCGTGGTACTCCAACCGGTCAGCCAAATGAGCGGATTGTTTCTAAAGTTGACAACGAAGGATGCGGTTAACACTAGCCATCAGAGGCAATGGTTTACGCTTACCTGGCCGACAGTAGGATCGTCAAGGGAATTAAAGCGAATGATATTAGACCGGCCCTGTTTGCCACAAAGCCCATCATCTCCTGGCGCCGAGTGGTTGCCCAGTTGTTGGGTTGGATAGACTTGTAGGCGACGGAATTTGCAACCGCGGTTGCTACCACGAAGAATGCCAAAAACACAAACATAAGCCGGGAAGGTAGATAGCCGAATCCATGAAGAACTGGGGCACTTTGGGAGCCGTTGAACAACGCGGGCCTGACGAGATGTTTCTGTGCGAGTGTCACGAGAGTCGAAGAGTGGAATGAGCTTGGGTTGTATGGACGACGGAGCATGGTCCTGGAGAATTTGTGTATAGCTCCGATCATAAGGACGCCAAGAATTACAAATACAAGGATGTAGCTGAAGAAAAGTAGAGGCGGTTAGAGTCATCTAAGAAAGATTAAGAAGAAGTACACATACGACATGCGCTCGTGCCAGCGCTCATTCCAAGCGAACGCTTGGGCGGTTGCATAGTCGTAGTCGTAGTTTTCGTCACGAACACGCATTGTCTCATTGAGCATCTTTATCCCAACTGGCACAAGCGGTGGCTCAGTCACGGGTATCGTATCGAGCAAGGCGGGCCATGTTATGTCTCGATCGCCCTGGAGCCAAGCCCAATAGTGTTCGACCTTGGGCCAAGGCTCAGCGAAACAACGAGTCTTGAGACAGTAGGCGAGGCTTTGAAGGTACGGCTGATACGAAGCTTGGCAGTCGGCGAGGGGTCGCGCTACGATAGTAGGAGCAATTTAGTGTTGTACACACCAGGGTAGATCTATGTGCCTACAGATCGCGTGATGGTGCTGCTTAATTGGGGGCGTGCAGGGCAACTTCCAGGAGTCAATGACACCATTGCACGATTCGCCACACTGGAGTTGGAACATAGTGTTGCTTGGAGGAAGTGAGCGTAATGCAAGCCGAAGGAACGCCAAGCAGGAGGGCTGGCTGGGCGGGGACTCATGGAATGAGCCCGATGCTTAAAAGGGCCCTCGGGCATGTGGTGCTCTTTTTTCGGCGGCTCGGACAATTCTTCCGATAGCTGGCACATCTCATGACGGCAGATCCATATATGTTACTTAGGAACCACACGCGGCCCTCTGGAGCCAGACCACCTGGTGTGAAGTACACCCCGCTTAGCCCAGTCCATGATGGATGGCTTCGACTTTGATCAACGTGTGGAACTCCGGCCGAACTCAGGAGTTTCAAGATTCCCCTCGGTGTCTAACCATCGAGAACGAGCATAATAGCGTGCGGTGCTTCTTCAGCACAACGCAGGCCAACGCGCGCTTGCGCCGTTTGGCGCTAAAATACCTCAAGCGCCGGGAGTCATTTGTGCTGCTAAGTAAACCAGGTGCCCGGGGTCTTAAGCGGTGGCAAGACGCCCCCGTTATTGGCAGCTTGGGGCCTGTGATTGATTAGATTTGGCATGAAAGCTCCTTACTTTTATTTAAAGATTGGGGTTCTGGTTTTCCGAAGGATTCTCGCCTCCCTCCTCTAAGATCCTTTACGCCTTCTCGGGCGCTCGCATCCTCTCATTAAGTATAAAGGCCTAGTGGGAACCTAATAGCTACCTCAACTTTGTCTTGCAACATGGTTTCTCCTCTCTCCCCTCGAATGGACATGCCCGACATGGATCACGACCACTCATCGGGTACTCCTCATATGTGCTCTGTGAGTAGCGTACCATGCCTTATTTAATAGTACAAGCTCTGACGTTGTCCATTCCGCCTATAGATGAGCATGGTACGCAGCAATGCTTTGACAGAAACGCTATATTTGCTCATTTATTATGTACATAGCTCTGGAACTGGAGCGTATTCGATGCGTGCTTTATTTCCGATCAGTGGCACGTTCGGAACGAAGGTTTGTCGACGATCATCTCATTGTACCACGTGAGCTAATTTTGCGCGCAGTTGGATTCGCATTCTCCATCATTGGAATCTTCTTGATCACCTTCCTTATTGAAGGCGCTCGTCGCTCAGCTCGGAACTATGATCGTATGTTGTCTGCCAAACATGCTGCCTTGGACAAGGGAGTCAGCCGGTCAGTACTCGGGCAGTTCGTTGAAAAACTACGTTATTTAATCAAACCCAGTGGTCCTTTGCGGCCCACCTTGAAGGAGCAACTCGTGCGAGGGGGCTTCTATGGTGTACAATTCAGCGCGGCGTACTTGCTCATGCTCATCGCCATGAGCTTCAAGTAAGTTTATCCAATAAGGCGGTGCGAGCGCAGATATCTAACACCCTCAAACTTTAGCGGCTACGCAATATTCGCGATATTCCTGTGAGTCCTCCAAATTAGCTCCATGAGACGGCTCGTCTAATCCTCTTCACAGTGGTGGTACGGCAGGTTACATCATCTTTGGGACGGACACTCTCAATATGGCGTCCGTCGAGGCATCCAACGAAGTCGTGCGGACCGGAGCCTGTTGCTAGTCTAATGTATGGCTTGGTTCATCGCATGAGATATTGTACATGTATTTACGTGTGACGCATGATTGTCCTCGTAGGCCCTACTTGCTCTTTCTTCCAAGCATGCATCCGCGCTTGCCTACTCGTCCTCAGTTGCCTTGTCTGTTGAATTGATTCCTGAGTTGTACTTGTCTAACCCAAGTGTGCTCTCGGCATATAAGTTGCCCAACATGATAAAACCCAAAGTACTTGTGGAGTACAAGTTAAATCAACCTCAAGACGCCAATAGAATGGCCATTCAGCTGGTTTTTAGTTCCTAATGATAGGTGTTATCTTCA
Organism: Ceratobasidium sp. 395; assembly: GCA_019616345.1. NCBI lineage: Eukaryota > Fungi > Basidiomycota > Agaricomycetes > Cantharellales > Ceratobasidiaceae > Ceratobasidium > Ceratobasidium sp. 395. The sequence goes on along the minus strand of WSTH01000172.1, from coordinate 26,311 downwards.
ACTCAGTACTTTCAATTTATACTAGGAATTATTTGTACAAGCCAAAATAAAGAGATAAATCGCGAACAGGTTCGTGAAAACTGGCGATCAGAGGCAACTACCCGATAGAACCCCGTTTACCGGCCTAGTCGCCGTTGCAAACGGTTTCGCGAGAAGACACTTGACCGCGACAAAAACGTGGAGCCATCTCGCTCGATGACGTTAACAAACAGCCGCCCTAAGACAAATATAAGCAAATATGATAAGATGGAATAAAGAAGTCTAATTTGCCTTGCTCAGGGATCAGAAAATGAGGGGTTTTATTGGTCCCAACTTGGTCTTTTTCGGTCGAGGCGTTGGTGACATTAGTAAGCTTCTGTGGCTCTTGATCCCCGTCACTCTCTGAAGGACATGGGTCCTCGCCACAGCTGCTTTGGGACAGCGATCCAGAGCTACTGGATGCACTTGAGGCGGACTCGTACGGTAGTTTTACATAGGGTTTGCTGATGGCATCCGCAATGAGTTGAAGATAAGATATAAGGTTCTTAAAGCGCTCACTCTGTGGTATAGTCCGACGTAGGTATATGCATTGATCTAAGGCACTGTGTAGCGCAAGCATTAGGAACTTTGAATACATCATGTAGTTCGAGGACGGTAGACGAGCTCAAGTCGGTGAAATTTTCAGTTGCAAAGAGCATGTTGGTGTGTGTGGGGGGAACGATGATGACTATGCGAGTGGGACTATATGTAGCAGTGGGAGGGTTACGTCGCCGTGGAGCCCGAAACACGACAGAGGAATCGCTCTTCCAGCCACTTGCTGGACATGAGATCCCACGAAAGCTCTATATGGACTAGAGCCAAGCCAAGATACCCATGCGTTCGCCGCGGGGGGGACTCCGTTAGAAGACGTCAGTTGATCAAAGTTTCTGGCTCGGCCGCCTTTTTTTGTTCCCATGTCGATTCGCCTCATTGATATACTTCCGATCAGAGGGGGGCGAGACATTTTATCTACCCTGACAGGACACAAACCGAGAGATCAACTTTCCTCCACTTCGAGGTCGGTCCTATGAGCGATTCTTCAGATTTCACGCGATTTCCTACATACTTTAAGCAAGCGAAACCTTGTCCAATCTGAAAGCTAATAGATTATGTATTTGTCTGAACCGCAGTGCATCACATACTGCCGAAGGAAGATCGGGCTCATTGGGTCAAGTGATCTGTAAAGCGATGGTTTTGCTCGAAATGACTTAATCCTCGGCCTTGGTTCGACCTGTTCCTGGGCTGTGTCGGATGTCTTCGGTGTATGAATGAGTGGTACATCACAATGTGGTGCAAACTCCACGAGGCGCTATGATAGGATGGGGACTACTTAATATGGGAGCGATCGGGAAGATTGTCAGAAGGGCGATTGTTGCGGATAGAGCCGGTTTGCACACGGCTTGAATGACACGGATGTGGCTTAGGCTCGGAGCCGTTGGAATGACTATTATGGTGACAACATAAGCCCCAATCGGCCGATTGTATCAACTATAACAAGCGTGATGCACATGAGCTAACGTAAAGTCCCCAGAGCAAGCGGGAACTACTTTGTATAGAATAGAGAGTTTACATTTAGCCGATTTTCGGTAGTGATTGGTGGAGCCCATTGCTAGCTATATAAGACTAATCTGATATTCTACTAATAGCTCCAACCGATAATTATTGGCGATCGTTTAAATGTAAACCCCCTAATCATCCGGAATCTTGCCCGCTGGTAACGGAGTTTTTCTTCCAAGTGACCGTTTGGTATGCTCTCGTTACAAGCAGGTTAGAGCAGTCAGGGGAGTTTCCCGATTCCATCTTCTGTGTCCCAAGTTCCCGATTGATTGGCGTACCTGACTAACTTGGCGAACATGGAGTATTACGGAGAGTCTTCTCTTCAGCTGCCTCGTCAGAATCTAAGGCGCATACAATACAGCTAAACTTAATACTAGATCGGTTCAAATCGCTCACAGAGACCCCATCTACTGAACAACAGCTATTCAGCGTTGCTTGAAGGCTGCGCGCTGCGATATAACCGACTGAGGCTACACGAGGTTTGGTAGGGAGTTTCGCTCAAAGTTCCGCACCCTATTTACGTCAATAAAAGCTGGCCCCGACGCACACCATTGATCCACACGCGGTCCACCATCAACATTTGAGCTGCTGGAGTCCGAGGTAAACAAGAGCTAACTAGACTGAATGGTGCTCCATGCAAGATGCATTCGGCTGGGTACCTACTAGTCCATTCTGGTCTGAAAAGTATGATAAGCAGCCACAGCAATTAGCGGTTTGAGGGTATTGAGTTCGGAGGATAAGTGCGACCCATTTTTCCGAATGACTTGGTTCCGCGGCCGTTCCAACATATGCCAAATATCAGTTTCAGTTATACATGATGCAACTCGAGGATTTATAGTGACATTATATACAAAGTTACAGCTGAAGTTGGTGAGACAAAGTCGCTAGAAGTTAAGTAAAACGGAATTAACTGAAATGCCTACCCGATGACAGACGACATTGGAGTAAGCCAAAGCTAATCTATAACGAACACGAAAATACCGACGATCACACCCGACCCGCTGCTCATTCAGGTCTTGGAGCTCGTCTTCGAACCATAGAGCAGGTATGGGGAAGCGCTTCTCCACGTGTATCACCGGCATCGAGGCGGCTAGAGTCAGGAGCAGTGTTACTCAGGATGCCACAAGCTCCAGACAGCCGGCTCAGCACCCCGGTTTTCGAAAGCGAAGCCAAATTGGGCCAATTCTTCTACCCCACCCAGCTAGCTTGATTGAGGTACGTCAGTACTGCGAGCTGGCTTATGGTACAAATGGACTAGTCAATGAACTCCGCAATAAATGCTACTAGATCTAAAAACTGCAAGAATAGGGGGCCACGTTCCGCTCCCAGCAATTTGGTTCGAATGTACGCTCAGATCGTGAAAAAAGCATGTGGATCCTTGGAATAGATATCTTTTATATTTAATAGTGCCATTTCGTTCGAATTCTATTCACTAAAACGGTCACAGCGTCACCGAACACATAGGAACAAATTACCTCGACTGCCGGGCCCTCCCACTCCTGCACCTAAGGTTGATCCCCTGTGAAACGCAAGATTACAGCTCCGTAGAGAGACAAGTTGAGCAGCATTACTTATACATATATCTCATCGCTCTTTTAAGGCTCAATTCATCATGTTGAGACATTGGATTATGGGCGGAATAGTTGAGATGAGGTATTTTTGCTGAGCTGATTTCGCGCTCTGCTCAGTTGTAGCCCGTTATTCATGACGAGAGTCCAAATGGGTTCTGAGTTTAAGACTAGTCGTAAAGGCCCGACGTGGTCTTCTATGCTTTCCTGCATCGTAGACTCAACAGCGAAGATTCCTTAGGGGACGTTGAACGGAACACATCACGTGCACACTGCCGACCAGAAATAGAACTTGAGAGATGCTCTACCTTGAGAAACAGCGGCGCACGGCTATCATTCTTCGCTTCGCAGTTGTTTCCACGGAGTTGGAGGGCTTACTGGTACATATATGTAAGCTAATTATATTTACACCGCAGTATGTCGACTTGATAAACCTTGTATGTTGGACCACTTGGAAGTTCACCGGCCCGACCAGGCCATACTCAGCGTTGGGCCATGCCCTTCAAGTGATTCCCTAGGTTCAAAGGCACATAGTCTCTATATCCCATCATGTAACTACTTCTTTCTGGTGCTCTGGGTTCAATCTCTGCAGGCTGTTGTGGGTCTGTACGCTACGCGCGGAAAAATTCAGCGGCAAACTCACGCGCAGCTACGAAGCTGGGAGGGCCAATGAGGAGAGTCCGACTAATGTTTGATATTCGAGCGGTCTAGATGCTATGAGTATCGGATGCACACAAAGGACACCCTTACCAGCATTGCTAGATCGCTTCTGACGGCACAGATAGGTTGACCATGGATGAAATCGTCTATTTCATTTCGCGTCTTGGCTGGTTGCGTGATGTAAGCGAAGCATGCTATAAGCAATGTGTCCTTGAAACCGATACTAGCCAGCTGCCTATTACTCGGTTGTTGCATTTGGCTTGCCCTTCAGTCACATCCCCGCGTCGGATAGGCATAGACCGAAACTTCAGGATCGCTGAGGCTCCATTTGAGATCAAACTGTCCTTGCGAGTCCTGAAGATGTTAAATAGCGACAATTTTGAGGTCCAAAGCCAGCCGGTCTGGTATCCCACCTTACGACGACATACAGGTTATGAGAAATTTTTATCCCACCTATCAGATACATCTGCGATCAATTCAATGTTGCATTCATAAAGGATTTTACATTCGCAGAACCGACAATTAACCCAAAATTTACTGTTTACTCATCTGACTCCACGCGCTCATCCCACCTTCAACCCAATATGCTTCAACCCCGCGATTCCGCAATACACTGGCGGCAATACTCGCAGTTTGGCCGGCGTAACAAAGTAATATAACAACCTTTCTCTTCAAGTCCTGGCCTAGTGAACCCGCTTCACTGACTCCAAGTTGCAACTCCATCATTTTCCACTGGTGAGCGAGCGTAGGTGGGTCTGAAAATGGGTTGGGAGACGACGCAGAGCACACAGGAAAGTGTTGCACGTTGAATGCGTGAAGAACCGGTCGCGAACCGATTTCGCGTAAGTCGATAACCGTTACTGGTTTGTCATCCTCATCCGTTGATACTTCAGATTGAGTCGGCGACGACGGCGGCGTAAGAGGAGCCCGGTATAAGCCAATTTTACGTTGAGCGCTTTTTGCGGATATCTTCCAGTCGACGCCATATGGATATGTATCGACGTCAAGTAGCTCTGCGTTTCGAATTGGAGGGAAAGCGCTCTCGCCTAGCTTAAATACGTATTCGTTGATGTACTGGTACGGCAAGTCGCATACAATGAACGCGCCTAGTTTTCAAGCGTCAAGATGTTATAGCTAAAGAAAGAGAATGTATGCTCACAGGAGATATTTCCGTCCCCATCTCTGAGTTTGTTGAGTGCGCCGATATCTTTTTGTTTCTGCAAATACTTTAGTAGACCAACATATGCCAGTCCGGAGCTCGGTCCGCCAAGCAGCCCAGTCCGGCATAGCTCAAGGCTGGCCTTGTATGCCGAGTGTGAGTCCACATGCTCGCTGCAATCAATCACTTCGCGCCAAGGTAGATCAACAGACTGAACCAGGTCGATCGGGCGAGGTCCCGGAACGCTAACCCAATAAATTGAGAGAACTGTGCGAAACAAACATAGAGCAAATACCCACCGGTCTCTAGGTGCAGTAAATACGCTAGCCAAAATAGGTTAGGTGGAGTCGAACTCTGCAAACGTACGGGGGCATACCCTAGGTTGACTAAATCGGGCCGCTTGCTCTTCAAGAAGGCCCCGGTTCCGGTCATTGTACCTGTCAACCAGCCGTGTGAGAGTTACGTCATCGGGCGGTAAGCGTATAAATCTAACCAGAAGTCCCCACAGCAGCGGCAAATATGGAAATGTTAGGCAGTTGTGCTAGGATCTGCGGACCGGTCCAACGAACGTGTGCCTCAGAGTTCTGGGTATATAAATGCGCCATTTAGATCACACGTTTGTCACAAAAGACGGGAGCTCAGACCTGTGGATTAGAGTATTGCCCTGGGCAGTAGTAGCCCGGTTTCTCGCGACCGTCCTTGAGCGCCGCAAAAATACCACCATTAACGTCTGCAGGTTCTACCTGAGCCGGACCTCCAAACAGAGTTCTAGAACGTGAAGCCTGAATTATAACTCAACACGAAACGAGATCGGAAGACATACAGCTCGAGACCCTACAGCATAATATCAGTGGACTGTTGCAGGCGGTAGCAAAACAGCGATACTAACGAAGAATCTCAGTAGATTTATCTTTGCCGAAGACGTTTTGTTGGAAATGTAGGCGCAGGTGTTACCAATGCCTAAGATCTTAGAAAGAATTCCCAAGGAAATAACGGTATTGCCCGAGCTATATTCGACAATCTTGTGAGTATCGGCGGTAATTGATTCGTCCTCCCGGCCTCTCAACAACATGTTCAACGCTGCAACATCCGTTAAAACCTAAAGGCAAAGGAATACGGCAAAGCTTGCCTGGCAGTGCCTTGACATTTCCAGCCGGTAACGCAGTCATCATTTTCGCGTAAATACGAACGCCATCCTCCACAAACGGATGGTCAGGCAGCTCGACCAGCTGTAGAGGCATAAGTAGAGGATGGGTTTATAAGTACGACAGACGGCATAAACAATGTGCACTTACGGGCAGAGGTGGATTACAATCCGGATTGTAATAATCTACAAGCGCATTCTTTCCAGAAAAGACGTTGAGGGTGTTAGACATTGCGAGCGATTGAGGTTGCATTGTGAACCAGGTTGTAATCTCGCCTTTTAAACCAACGAGACCAGGAATTCGCCTCACTAGTTATCCCCGTGGAGCCTCTTCTCCAGCCTGGAGCTGAGGTTGTCATAGCAGATGGTCGTGAGCTCATTGATGGATATCCACGCAATCCGTGCGCCCGCATACTTGGGCTCTCTTCATCGCAGTAGCGAGGAATTTGGTCTAACCTAGCAGAGCCGAAGTGTCAGCAGCTGGTTCAGCACCAATGCCGAGCGTGTACGTGGAAGTTTATTGTCAGCTCTGCGAAAATTCCAAATGTTTGAGCCGTGTCGGGTGGGTGGGCATGGACGAATCAGACAAAGCTAGTAGCGCAATCGGAGCAAACAACCACTATGATGCGGAAGAGTACCGATATGCCAATGGGGGCTGACGATCGCGTTGCCCGAAACTCAATGGTCCAAGTTCGCTCCGCCAGGGTCTTGAAGGGCATAAAGTTTTGAGCGAGTGGTCAAAAAAGCCGTCGAGGACACCGAACACCCTAAATAAAAGCAGTCTCCCAAGGTAGACCCATCCAGAAGCCTGAAGCGAGACTTTGAGAAGACTGCAGCGGCGGATCTGCATCCCATACTGTAAGCCCACCAAACTTGACTGCCTTTAGGGAGCACACCAGCCGACCAGGCGATAAGAGATTTGATAAGGCCAAGCTTTATTGTCACGAAACCGGCCCGAAGTCCAGTATAGTAATCATGTTCGAACTATCGGAGATGCTCAGAGCCTGGCTAGTTGGGCAATCGCGGTGGATTAGTAGGCCTATTTAGAGTTAGAGGTTTATGAGAACGCTCAAAGCGCTCAAAATTTGCGGAACTCTCGGAGTTCGAGGCTGTGCCGAGCTTTGTCAGCACTTTGACCGAGCGTATGAGAAGCCTACTACCACCATCCGCCCACCACCTTCGCCCTCTCTCGCTCGTGGCAAAAGCTCCTCAGCCAGCCCAAAAAACAAAACGACAAAACGCGCGACACGTATAAATGGTCTGGAGAAAAACATTCGGCTTTGATTTCCGCCGCTAGCAGTCCAGAAAATATACGGACACTCCTAGGCAAGTGGGAGGCTAGGGAGGTACGTTGTTTCCACTCTTCTTCTTTCGTCTAGTCACTAATTGATAAATCGCAGAAGTGTAGAACAAATCTGGCGATACAAAAGTGAAGGTTTACAGCCGAATTTGTTAGCATTTGGTTCGTCTCAGCCCTTGCAGGGAGACACACGCTTTTCTGCCAACTTTTCACCCGAGTGGGGTTCTCAAAGTTTGCCAGTTCTGTCTGAGTTTGATGCACCGTCTGCCGCGTAATACCTGTGATATCTGTGAAAATGTTGTTGTATATAGTTTGTACACATGTATAAGCCATTTTAATTGCGATGGAATTGCTGGTAATATGCAAAATAATTATCAACCAGCTGATTCCTACGAAATCCACCACCGGGACTAGTACTTGTAACCTCTTCTAGCTTGCCAATATCCTCTAACTCTGCCACACCAGAGTCCTGCCCACCAGCCTCGCCCTAGACATAAAACTTCACCCAATCACTCTCTTCACCTCTAGTGCAATGTTATGGAAGACAAAATAGGCTGATATCTATTTTATAGCATGTGGATGATCGCGTTTCCAGTACGTTAATAGAGATGTGTGATCCTTTCAGGGATTCCCAACGGTCTGTTAAAGCTACGTTACAGTGTTCCAAGTGTATATGTATACGAGAGACAGTAGTATCAAAGAGCTGAATTTTTGGGTCTAGTTTTGCGGGCGCTTTGTGAGTTGATGTTACCCGGTATGAGGCAGTAGGTACAGGCACTACCAGGGCAGACCCATTTCTCGCCAGGCTACGGTTTGTTCGTCGTACAGTAACTAATGAATTCTTGCTTAAATACAAGAACATGGAGACGCCCTAAATAATTAGCTCGAGAAACTTTGAACCTCTTCTGTGCTGTTGCGGCCAAGTAACAGCGCATAGAGCCTGTAAATTTCGTGGTAAATCGGTCATCAGCAAAACTCCGGATACTCAGGGTCAATAGGTGAACGTCCAAGGTAGCAGCCAGTTTTTGAGACAGGGATGTATTGCTACGTTAGTTATCATTATCTCGCTGTCCGACCGCGTGAAGGCTAACGGGCGAAGAATAGCATGCAACTTGGTTACAGAAATCTGTCCCCGCACCAGTTGGATCCGCCGGAGAAATGTTCGGATCCCCATGGACCAGTCCAAACACGGCGAGATAGGCCGCTGGTACTGGCTAGACATTGCGTAGCCGATCACTTCCGAAATGGGCTAGCACCTTCCGCGACTGGCGAGAAATGGGTCCATAACCCGCCAAATTGTGAAAGCTGTAGTGCTCCCGACTCGAACTAGAAATATTTGAGGCTCTACCTGGTGATAAATGAGATGTCCAAGTATCTATACATGCAGTTTTTTGGCCTTAAGTCGCTGTTTCGGCGGACTTATGCCAGGAGGAGTCAAAAGTGACAAGAAATGGGTTCGTCCTCGTATCTGCCCAAGCTACAACCCGCGTACCTTTACCTTCGGATAGGACTTCCAAGGCCTGCCGAGATGCCGAAAGTTGAACGTTACACTAAGCCACTCTGCTTTGGAACTAGCCTGTTCTTGCAACAGGCTACGGAATATACCGACTGGAAAAGGTTCAAGTCGGCCGATGTTGCCGAACTAACCTTTTACGAGTACAACCGGCAGAATGCCGTGACGCCAAGTATGACGAACCTGGCTGCCAAGTTATGTGCTATACACCCTACGACCACCATGCAGCTTGTTCTCAAGCAGGCCTCTCCCGCTCAGGAGATTATAGCTTGTAAATGGAAAGCAGTTGAATGGGCTAAGTGGTTGAGCTTGGACGACTATATGCATAAAGCAGATAGGCTGGCGACTTTGGATCATGCCAATGACGGAAAATTCATCACTTGGTATGCCCGTAGCTTGTTTCATTTCGCTCGGTTGGTTTGATAGTCCACGTAGGGTACTTGTTCCGTCTGACGACCCAGATACTTTGGATATGTTAAGTACGTGTACGACGTAAGTAGATCTTTTTGTGCTTCCCGTGCTCTATTATGTAGACAGGTACATCTACTGATGGCCTTGCCCAAAACTCCCAGGTTTCGGCGTGAAGTTCTCGTTCTTCCTCCCAACGAGACCGAGTCCTTCACTTCTACAGGATATGTCATCGCCGCTGTTTTTACCCCACCACAACTTCGGTGCAAAGGCTACGCAAGGCATATGATGAGTCTTTTGCACTTTGCTATCGCTCAGTTGGGTGGCGTACCCTCGTTTCCTATCTCTTGGGGTCAACCACCTCAGAGAATCAAGACTCCAGGCATAGTCTCAGTGCTGTACAGCAGTGTTGGGGCCCTTTATTCACAATGTGCACCCGGAGAAGGCACCGGTTGGACGGTCACCGAAGCAAAGACCGCGCGCTGGTCTGTGGGAGAGCTCGGTAGTCCGCCTGTGGACCCACGGGTTGAATTTTTGTCTCAAGGAGAAGCAGCCGTGACTGTCGTCAAGGATATTCCTACCTTCAAGCGGGATTTTGAGTCCAATGGCCCATCGCCACACGCACAGTTTGCATTCCTGCCAACCGCCGCCTGGTGCATCTTCAGAATGCAAAACCATATGGATCACCCCGACTGTGTCAAGTCTCCGCCAAAAAGTTGGGGAGTACGCATGCACGACATGGTCGGAGACACTCATTTTATTATTTGGACGTACAAGCCGTACCCGCAGCTCTCGCGCCAGCTTATCGTGATTAATTCCCGTACGTCACCAACCACCTTCACAGCCCTTTTTAGAGCGATGCTCTCAGCGGCACAAGCTGAGGGCTATGACGAAATCGAGGCCTGGGGGCTACACGGAGAGCTTGATTCTGTCGTACAGAACACCGGTGGGCGCATCTTGGAGCGAGAATATCAGCTCCCTGCGATGAGGTGGTATGGCGCAGAGCATGAAATTGTGTGGCTCGGCAACGATAAGTGAGTCTGACCAGTGTCTTTTGATTTACTTCCTACTTATACTGTCCACAGGCTTAATTGGTTCTAATGTCAGGACGATGCGATTACTCGGCAAAACTCGTATGCATGAATGAGTCCTCAATGCTGTAAAATTGATTTGTGAACTCGGGAACTCATCAGCTAATCCCCAGTGTATTGCGTTGCTTCTTGCCTCGCTTCTTGATTGTTGAAACAAATGAATACGATTTAGGTGAAAGGTGCGGCTACCGTAGCATTATGACCATGACCTCGCTTATATAAAAGCGCCGGCGCTTTATTTGCTTGTATGCCTGTCTCCTGCGTCGGCTGCCGTGGAGACAGGGGACGTTTCACCCTCCAACGTCGACCAGGAGATGGTCGAGTCAGATAAGGGTGGCATTTTAAGCCACAACAAAGCCTAAATAGGCTGGAAGCAGTATAGGAGCCAATCTCTCACGACTTCAAAGACGGTTGTAGGCACAAATATTTGAATATAACTCGCTTATATGCAAGGCTGACCTCCAAGTTTAAGATTTCAAATCGATTCCAAGTTCAAGTACATATGTCCCCCTGCGTCGCCGGCCCGGGGGACAGGGGACATTCTAGTGATGAATGTCGTGTCAGCCTGCTAGGGGACAAGGGACCGACGTTTTGGTCGTAGGGCTTTTTTAAAAAATCTAATTTATTCTGTCTATCAACCCGAGGTTATGTAGACGTCGTAATGCTACAGTACATCAATCGGATATGGCTCCAGTGTCGTGGTCCCTTTCGCATACTATCTTGACGAAGATCAAAAGCTCGACGTTGGGATCATCAAGCTGTTCGTAACGACCTCTTCAGCCAATTTTGGGCTGCTAGAGCAGGAATCGCCGGTTGAAGAAGGCGGGCGAGGAAGCGAGCGTAAGGTTGTTGTCAGGTCAAGGTTGGCGAGCGTGGAGCATTAGGTCACGCAGTGTATCGTGCTCCGGCCCCTATGTCTCCAGCAGCTACCGGTCAGCTCGAGGCTGTATTGAACGGCAGGTATGGCATCTAGGCTGTGATCCCGGCTGCGCTTGCGCTCTCGTGTGTCTCGTTTAGTGTGGTCTAATATTTCATTTCATCTTGAATAGAACCAATATCTCGCTGATTATATCGATGGTTGAGCAAAAACGTACTAATTTAACGCTTAGGTCGAATACAACAAGACTGGTCGGCTGTCAATTACAGTTGGGATTCAAGCTGTGAAGGGTACTCGGAGTGAAGTCAATTAGACCGCCTTTGCATCAAAAATGGATTGCAAAGCTAGTAGGTGATGGACGGGAGCACGATGGGAGTACCCGGCGTGCTAAAGCGTCATGCCGTGTGAGACAATCACGTGACTAGCAGAGAAGACAAAACCCAAACTTCCAAACTCCATTCTACGTGCCGTGTGACTACCAACTCTTCAACCGCACTTTCCGTCTCGCTTGCATAAATATGCCTCCCTTAGCTATTTGCCCACAAATCGGACCAGCTTCCAGGTGCTCATGGTCTTTAACGTAGTATGCATAAGATTCTTCCAGGCCCAACACGTTGCTTCCATTCCTTGAGGTAGCAACGTGTTTGTCACAGCGTATTAAATAATCTCGACGTGGTACAGCTTCATTTCTCTTTCGAATACTGTTATCACTTGCTGATTCAAGTGGCAAGTACCAAGTCAAGTATATCTGGTATATTTTCGATATACTTGTTGGAGTGGCTTAATGCGCATCTAGGATCATGCAAGTATAATCGGTGGTGCAGAGTAATTTAAGGCTTGAAGCGTCCTCATGGCTGCCTCATGATAACATGCGCAGAAGGGCTTGCCACTCTATCACTGGTTTATCACTCCCGTCAACGTGCTAGCTGTTAAATTGTGGACCAGACGTGGTGGCTATCGGTCACTCCCCTCTTCTCAACTCACATATTTTACATTTAACTCAATCTCTCTCGAAGATACTATAGCATTCCGAACCAAAGCACCTTATTAAACGGCTCGTGCCAATCTGAGTCTATCATCATGGTTGAGCACGTCGACATGAACAACGATGCAAATGGAGCCAATCGTCGCAAGCTACTTGATACGCTAAACTCACTCCGTGCAATGGGGTTGGTATACACTTTCAGTCGATTTTTGTGATCGTTTTATTACCCGGATTATTTAGTTTCAGCAAGGAACTCGAGCTTCCTAACATGGTCTGCGTTGGATCTCAAAGTGTGGGCAAATCGTCGTTGATTGAAGCCTTATCCGGGGTAAGTACTTAGAAGCTAGACAGCATAGAAGAACTATGGAGGGCATCGATTTGCGCATATTCAGATCAACCTACCTCGCCAGAGTGGAACCTGTACACGGTACGAGGGTAGTTTACTCATCTCGAGCCGGCTCGAATGATTGACGGCGTGCGACTAGATGCCCGATCGAGTGCCGCTTGAAGCACACTAATGGTGCATGGGAAGCACGTGTACTGCTACGATTCGAATCCAGTTCGAGAGCGGAGATTTCATTTGGTATATACCACACTTCATTATCTATACATAGCCAATCAGTCAAATGCATATACACAGGTGACACGTTAACGGATAAAAGCGCCGTCCAAGACCGGATTGCTCGCGCACAGAAGGCTGTACTATGTCCAGATATTGATCCAAGGAGGTTTTTAAGCGAAGACCTCGATCCTAAGGGGCGATCGTTTACCCGAGACACTGTAGTAATTGAGGTGTTTGGGAGCGAACTCTCTGATCTCACATTTATTGACTTACCAGGTATGTTAACCGCTCTAATATTTTCGTAACATTTTACCTAAATTGATGGCTAATCAAATTGTAGGACTAATTGCGAATAGCTCTGATTCACTCACCGAAAACGATATTCAGTTGGTCGAGGACCTGGTCACAAGCTATATGTCAGCACCTACCTCATTGATTCTACTAGTAGTTGCATGCGAGAGTGGGTGGTATCTTGATGAGGTATGAGAACATGCTCACAAACATGTCCCGTAGGTGATTTTGAAACACACCGATCCGTATTTCTTGCCCGGAAGTTTGATCCTACGGGGGAGCGCACAATTGGTCAGTTGATGATTGCTTTACACAAGATTTTTACTTACTAGACTTTCTGGTTACCAATGTAGGGGTTCTCACAAAGCCAGATCGAATCGAGCCGGGAGAAGAAGAGCGGTGGCTCAAGATGATATCCGGCCAGGCTAACGCTCTGAAAAACGGATGGTTTTGCGTGAAACAGCCAAATTCAAAAGAGCTTCGCTCTCGAAATTACACATGGGAGCGCTCCCGAGCAAAAGAACTTGAATATTTTGAAACTACTCCACCCTGGTCGACCGTCTCCGGTGCCCACAAAAAGTACCTCGGAACCTCGAGACTTGCTAATCAACTCGGCGGAGTTCTTTCAATTGCGATCCAAAAGATGTGAGTCTATGACTGTAAACTGGTATTTCAGTTGTTTTAAAGAGACTCGAATCTTCTAGTTTGCCTAGTATCCGTACTGAAATTAATCGACTCATCCGCGATAAGAAGCACAACTCGACAAACTTCCGAGACAGGGTTTGGGAAACCCACGATCGATTGTTCGGGAGCTTATTGACCAGTTCGTGGCCGATGTGATGATCAAGCTCGTTCGGGGTGATCCACTTGCGAAACAGGAAGGGTTGCTTCAGTCTTTGCATATGTCGTTCGAAGCGCTTCGGCAAGACCTCCAGGGTGCCTCCCTTGTCTTTTGCCAGAACAAACGAGGAGTAGAGCCAGATGAAGAGTCGGACGAGGAGCTACCTCGTCCTGATTTTATTCCTGAAGATGAGCTATGGTTGAGTTCTTCCCCTTATGGTATCGAATTTACTATCGAGGAAGTGGATGCCGCCGCTCGATGGTGAGCATATATACTCTTCACAAGTGCATATAGTACACTAACGAATAAACCCACGCCAGGGCGCGAACCCGCGAATTCCCCGGTAAAGCTGTTTCTTCGCTCATGGTTTTCATATAACTGATGCATTCGGGCAGATGATTATCCATTTGAGGTGAAGAAGGAGCTTATATCCAAAGTCGTAACGGCCTGGCAACAACCGGTCCGAACCGTTCTCGCCGATACAGAAGACGCCTTTTCGACGATACTCACGAAGCTTGTTGATACTCACTTCGGGATGTATCATCACGGAAAACTTGAAGAGCTCATCGGGTGAGTTGAATGAACTTGTTTCATATTTTGCCTCCTATTTACTTCACATATACAGGGAGATTACAACGAGACTAGCCCAAACATGCAAGGAAGAAACCCGAATTCAACTCGACGCACTACTCGAACAAGAAGGGGAACCGTACACCCTTCACGTAGGCCAGTTCAAAACCTACAAGAATCAGTACCTAAAGTACTATGAGAGTGTGTTTCTGCACGATGGGATAGAGGATAAGCTACGGAATGTTGGAGAGGCCATTGTTGACGTAACCGTCGACGCCTTGACCGACGGGGTTGTATCCGATATGGGCAAGAGGCTGCGCTCCGCTCAATCCGGAGCTACTGCAGGGGTGTATCAAAGTGCGTTAGAGATCATGGCGAGCACCCGGGCGCATTATCACAGTACGTTTGTGCCAAATCTCCGCTTCCAAGTGTCGACTAACTTCTTCATCTAGTTGCCTACCGTCGATTCTCAGATAACGTTCCAATGGCGATTGACCAGTATTTTGTCCGGAGTTTCGGAAAGAAAGTCCGCAACGCACTTCATGACGAGATTCAACCCGCCGAGGGGCAATCGGATACGTATTATGAGGATCTGTTGAAAGAGTCTGACCAAATGGGCGCGTTAAGAAAGGATTTACTCACCGAGCGGAAATTGCTTCATGTGGCGCGTAGGGAAGTGCTGTGAATAAAGTGAAATTTGGCTATTGCCTAGTTGTATTCTATGCCATGATGTACGGATTATGAGATTTTGGTACCGCCCAGTGGTGTGTTAGGCTGCTATGTATGTAATGTCACGTATATCAACTTTCTTTTGAATAGCGTTTACTGAGACACCTCAGTTTGAGCTATACTGACCAGAGTGTCGTAACACTATGTGGCATAAGATCTTACCGTATAGTAGAGCTTGGCGCTCTGTATATTGCAATCCATTATCTTAGTGTGAGGCTTTGTGTAGTCACTCGTGGAAGTTCGGTAGCCACCGGGTTGTAGCCACGACTCACGTGATACATTCGGTAATAACCCATACCCGACAACCGGTGCCTCCACAACACAACCACAACCTACTGATACTCATCCCAACCTACCCTACCTCGTTTTCTCTCTGTCGTCTAATACAGCCTCAAAAATGGAAGAATTCTCGCAAAATAAATTCGTCAAAGTGACCACACCTCTCGAAGACCGCTCAGTCCTCTTAGTCGAACTTAACCGGTTAGAATCACCCTAATCCTCTTATCTTGGTTCTAACTAGTAACTCATTTCATACAGTTCTCCGGTAAATGCGTTCAACCAACCGTCTGTAACCCTAATAATCTACTACACGACCTCGAACACTAACTTGCGAAACAGATTCTGGGAAGAACTCGGCGCCACGTTCGACAAAATCAGCCGAGACGGGACGATCCGAGCTGTAGTCCTCGCGTCGAGCTTTGACAAAATCTTCACAGCCGGTCTGGACCGTACGTCTCTCCTCTCTCCCTTCCTCCAAAATATCTCAATTTACGGATTATAAATATAGTCGCGGACACGGGCTCATTACGAAACGATGATGACACAGATCCAGCGAGAGAGGCTCTTAGGTTACGAGACCATGTTCTTGTATGTCTCTTTTAAGCTCTACAACCATTTACTGAAGTATCAAGTTAGCATTTCCAATCATGCATCTCCGCAATCGAACGGTGCACCCAACCCGTAATCGCAGCGGCACACGGAATCGCGTACGGACTCGCAATCGACATTTTGTGTGCATGTGATATCCGGTACTCTAGTACACACAGTCGATTTTCTATCAAAGTCACTACATTTTTCTCTTTTTCCCGCCTCGTCCTGATCCAGCTCATAAAAAATCCCGATACTATAGGAGGTAGACGTAGGACTGGCAGCAGACATCGGCACACTCGCTCGACTGCCTAAGATCACGGGGAACGAATCATTTTTGAGAGAGCTAGCACTGACGGCGAGGGAGTTTGGTCCGGACGAGGCGATGAAACTGGGAATGGTCTCGAAGGTTGTGGAGGGGGCGCGAAAGGAGGTTGTAGGTGCGCATTTATGTTTCCTGGACGTAAAAAGTCTGGGCGCTGATGGTGGGATTATAGCTGCTGCGCTAGACACAGCGAGGATTATCGCTTCCAAGTCGCCTATTGCGACAGTTGGAACTAAGCGGATTCTGTTGCATGCGAGAGACCATTCGTGAGTGGCCGTCGATTCCGAGAAGATTAATACCCTAACCATCGTCCTGTGCGCAGTGTCGAGGAGAATCTAGAGTATACAGCAACATGGAACCAAGTGCTGCTCCAATCAACCGTAAGTCCCCACTTAATCTAGCTCCAATCCACCTCTCATTTACCCCAAACAGGACACAATCGAAGCGTTCAAATCGTTCCGAACGAAACAACCACCCAAGTTCAAACCACTTCCCAAACTGTAGCTACTATCTTGCCCTATTACAATACCACAAAGTCTATCACCCCTGGTGTGAAGCAATTTAACTTTTAATTGTCGGCGCACCTCATTCGAGTCCGAACCGGCTTACGTAATGTGATTGGGTCAAAGTGGAGTGTGATCTAAGACCTGTCCCTTTGCGCTCTACCACCACAACCCCACACTATATTACTTCTTCTCTCGCCTTTGCGTCTGACCGCTACCCGGTTCGACTCCAATCGTATACCCTATAAATCAAAAAGAAACATGGCGAATTACGAAGATGGATCGGCGACGGAGATGGTCGAGGCGTATGGTCTGTCTTTACCACAAGCTCTCTTCTCCCGGAAAGCTAATAAAATCGGGCGTAATTGCTCTCGCTGGTTATAGACTTTCTTCTAAAGTTTATCATCATCGGTGAGTGGATATTCATGCTCGTTAGCCGGTTTTCATCACCGCTAACCTCGGGCACCGCATTCTAGGCGAAGCCGGGTGCGGCAAATCGTGCCTCCTCCACCAATTTACCCAGAACTCGTGTACGTACTATATTAACCACTACTTCAAACTCCCTCGACCTCACCCGCTCTAGTCAAAGAACACTCGCAACATACCATCGGCGTCGAATTTTCGAGTCGGACGATCAATATAGGGGAGAAGCGGGTAAAGCTTCAGGTAAGTGGCCGTTGGTTAACTTTATTCTCTATTGCATAGCTAAAGTATCAGCAAATATAAAGCTTTGGGACACAGCCGGTCAAGAGCGATTTAGGTCCGTGACGAGGAGTTATTACCGAGGCGCCGCAGCTGCGCTTCTCGTATACGACATAACCAGGTTCGTTCTCTCCCTGATTCTCACTTCCCGCAAAGCCTCGAGGCGTATCCGTTATCTTCTCCCTTTGAATATGGCGTTGAGCTAATATCTGGCCATTTTTGGTTAGCCGGGCATCATTCCTAAACCTCTCCCGATGGCTTGCCGATGCACGAGCGCTCGCCTCTGCACAGCTCGTAACAGTCCTAGTAGGGAACAAGACGGATCGAGAGGAAGATCGGGAAGTAGAGTGGAGCGAAGCGAGCAAATGGGCTGCAGAGAACGGTGCGTCGATGAGACGGTTCTACTTGCTCCCGTATTGCGTCGGCTAATTTACCCTTCCTCCATCCTCGTTCTCACTCGGCAGACGTACACTTTATCGAAACATCCTCATTAACAGGCGACAACATCGAGAAACCGTTCGCGCTCGCAGCGCGCGCAATCCTACTCAGCATCGAAGGCGGCCAACTAGATCCGGAAAAGGCGAGTCCCGTCCCGCCCGCATTCCACCATTGCCTTGTTCCTAACCCAACTTTCTTCCTCACCTCTCCCGCCTTTTACTCTCCGGAAAACCTACAAACTAAACAAACACTACCCATGACGCATTCTGAATTCTACCAAACTAGGCCGGCTCGGGCGTATCCTACGGCGACCGCCAACTCCGGCGAATCTCGTCCGGGAGCCGTCTCTCGTTTTCGATGGGCTCTGTTTCGTCTGGATCGCGTCGTCGAGGGATCGGGAAGCTGGGTGATATGGTCGGGTTGAAGAAGAAGGGCAAGTGTTGTTGATCTGCGTCTTGTCGGTACGTTTCTCCGTTCCATTCCATCACGAACAGTTTGGATAAACGTAAACTCCTTGCTCCTGGTTATGCACCCATTCAATATTAGATTCACGGACTTTTCGTCTCCCGCTATATTCCCTATCTCATGCTATCTTTTCTTTCTTTGATTAAACTGCAACGTAATGTACATAAACCCACTCATTTCTCCGTCTCGGTCTTAGTTTTTTGTTTGCTGAATTATGGAATTCTCTTTTCTTCCTTTTCTTCTTCTTGTTTTCCTCCAATATCGTTGTTGTTAATGAAGTACATGGACTGAAGCTCTCAATCTATACTCGGGCAGTGACGTGATTGGCCGTCGGCTATTGCGTGCCGACAAAGCCATGTCTAATTGGTTACGTCATACATTTGTGCATAGCCTCCTGGCGCCTAAGGGCTAGTGTTGTTTGGCCCTTGGCCAATCTGGTGTCAGGAGTCCGGATTTTTCATAACAGCGCTACTGTGGACGACGACACCGACTGACTCGTAGGCTCTCCATTCGCCTCCGGTTAACCAATAACGTAGCACTTTCGGGTTCAAACAGAACACAAGATTTCATGCTGTTCACAGCTAATCACCGTAAGGTGAACTGATGAGCATATAGGTGCAATGCACTCATGATCGATGAGCGCTTCTCCAGTATAGAAGAGCACCTCGAGCAATCTAACGACTCATTTTTACCACACCCCAAGTTGAACCTCGAATGGCAGCAATCCAGAACCTCAAAAAACATGCGGACTCGTTTTTCCAAACGATGTCAGTTCCGCATCGTTAGATTAGTGATGAGATATGGCTAACCTATGCTGTCCATTTAGCGGGGTTCTTTCTCAAGAAACCAAGACTCTTCCTATCAAGGAGTGAGTATATATGTTCCGAGATGTGATGTTTTGTCGCATAATCAACAAAATATTGTATAGCGTGATCAATCCTCCATTACACGCATTGATCATCGGGATCGACGATTACGTTGACGACAAAGTGCCAAACCTCCAAGGCGCGGAGCAAGACGCACAAAGCTTTCGTGACTACTTGATCAACGACGTGTTAGTCCCTCAAGCCCAGATCAAGACTCTACTCGGCAAGGAAGCTACTCGGGCGAACATCATTGACGGGTTTAGGGCGCTCGCGACTAACCCGAAAATCAAGAAACAAGACCCGATCGTCATATTCTACGCTGGGCATGGCACCAAGCTGAAGAAACCCGAGGGTTGGGAGGCGGGTGAGGACCATATCCAGGCGCTAGTTCCCCAAGACGTCAAGCAGAAAGACGCTAGCGGAACTATCATACTCCCGCTTCCGGATCGGACGATCGCGACACTACTAAACGACATAGCCTCGACGAACGACAAGGGGGATAACATTGTAAGTCCTTGGTAATAATGATCTGTGCTACATTGTGATAAAATCCGTCGTTCAGACAGTTATTTTCGATTGTTGTCACGCAGCAAGCGGTACTCGTTATCCAAGGGCGGGTCGATACCCACGCTTCGTCAACCCAACAGACCTCCCACCAATCCCAGCTGATATCGACCAAAATATTCTTCCAAAGAAATCTGAAGCACGTCACGCAGCTATCGCGAAAGGATTCGCCTATCAGGAGCTTCGGTCCCACGTCCTTCTCGCTGCCTGTGGATCTAGCGAACTAGCATACGAGACGAGTGGTGTGGGCGATTTCACTGGAGCGCTGATCAAGACGCTGAAGCTTTACGGAGCTGACAAGACAACGTACAAAGGATGTATCCAGCGTCTGCCTGCACTCCCAAAGTATGTTAGCTAATCTGGTCAACGGGGTTGTTGAACTAAATCATCTGCCGTCTACCTTTAGTCAAAATCCGCATTGCGAAGGCTTCCACAAGGAACGTATCTTCTTCAACGCTCAAGCAGGGGGCTCTAACCGACAGCTGATTCTCATTGAGAAAAAAGGCGACACATGTACCCTTCGCGCCGGAATTGCGCAGAATATCACCGTTGGCGCCAAGTTCAAGGTCTTCGAGCGTGATACTTCAGATCCCGCCAAAGACACTCCACTGGGGTCATTGCGCGTCCTTCATGCTGATCCCACAAGCTCCAAGTTGATATGGGAAGACGATTCCAAGCCATTCGATCTCCCCGATATCTCATATGGATTTCAGACCCACTGCGGATCCGACCAATTCCTCCAAGTTCATTTCACACCGCGACTGCAAGCTCATCTTTCTATCGATGATGCCTGGCACTCGGCCTTCACAGCCAGCCGGACCAACATCGTGATTAAACCTACAGACCTGAGTCACGCCGATGTCGTCGTCGATCTAGATCAGAATAACCGCGCGGTCTTCGATATCAAGAACAAGCTCGTCAACCGGCATGGTGTCAAGGAGCTTCCACAATCCGTACCCGTAAATGCCGAGGATATTCTTGCTGTTCTGCGTGCGGCGGCGCTGTGGACCTGGCACCTTAATCGAACGAACCCCGAGAGCTCGCTGGAGCAATCGATCCGGATCGAGTTTACACGGGTCACGCGAAATCTTCGGACACGGCAGCTTGAGCCAACGGGCGAGAATCTGAACCAGTCCGGGTTGGTCGACATTTTCGCAAATCGGAATGACCTATACGGCATGAAAATCATCAACGAATCTCCCTATAATCTCTATCCGTACTTGTTCTACTTTGATGTGAACGGTCAATCTATTGGTAAGAGACAATTGCATACCACAACGTTTATGGATTCTGAAATCCCTTCTAGAAAAGTGGAATGATCATGTGGTGGGGAAAAACCATAGCGACGCACCACTCCCGAAGAACAGCTTTCTGACTGTTGGATACGGCGCTGGAGGCGCCATTCCATTTGCTTTCGAGGTTGACAATAATAAGCAGCTGGAGTTAGGCATGTTGAAACTCTATGTGACCAACTTGCAGAGCGAGTTTAGTTCAATCGAACACCTCTCACCGTTTACGTTCGACGAGGAAGGAAAGCGGGAAAATGTCAAATCAACTGATGTTGCGAAGAGTCTGGCAATGCGGGGGGTCTGGCATACGGTTACTGTAGCGTTGATTCAGCGTAGGCCTTAGATTGTCCCTCGGTAATCGTGGTTGTGGCAAAGCTAATTGCACCGAGTTTGAATCATGAAACGAATAATATGATAGCTAGGATCTAGGACTCATATAGTAGCGAAGGGCATCATGGCTATCAAGTCGAAGAAAACATCAAATATAGATCTCTGCCCGGTAATACAGTGACGCAAGCGTCAAATGACGAATATTGCATTAAACCCACGCATACATCCACGCCGAGTGTGAGATACCTACAGTTTGATTATGTAACGTCAATGAAAGAGTGGTTTGTCTCTAAAATAATCGCTAGATCTCTTGATACTTGAAAGCAACACTCTAAACAGCCATTAAATTGGTAGACTCATGTTTGATAATAAATACACACAGCGGGGTTGTCGGTTCAATTCAAGATAAAATGAAAAGGTAAAACACAAGAAACGGGACACACGAGAACACCAGCATAGTCGGGATCACAACCCAGATGCCATACCTGCCGTTCAATACAGCCTCGAGCTGACCGGTAGCTGCTGGAGCCACTGGGGCCGGAACGTGAGGTATCTTTGAGTCTGGCTGAGAGACCGGCGACGGCTCTGGTAAGGGCGCAAGTTCCGTCAATTCGTCTCGCTGGATCAATACCATATACTGCGTGTCCCAACGCTCCACGCTCAGCAGCTTTGACCTGACAACAACCTTGCGCTCACTTCCTCGCCCGCCCTCCTCGAACGGCGACTCCTGCTCTAAGAGCCCAAAGTTGGCCGGAGAGGTTGTTATGAACAGCTTGATGATCCCAACGTCAAACTTTTGACCCTCATCGAGGCGGTATGCGAAGGGGGTCATACCGCTTGGGCCGTATCCGACCGATGTATAGCCGTTTTGGGAGAGTGGAACATCCATCTTACCAGAACTATGTAGTGGCCCGAGATAATAATGCTCTGGAATTAGATGTCAGGCCATATTTGACAATGAGCCAGTGGGCATGACTCACCTATGCTTAGCTTACTCGCGTCAAAATAAAACAAATAGGGGTATAGATCACACGAGGTATCATTTACGATTCTATACCCATAGTAGTGCTCCGGGTTCGCAACAATCTCCACAACGCCATTCTTGTTGAGGTTTTCGCCGTACCGAACGAGTGGGTGTTTTCCGTCCGGGTTCCATGTCGCTAAATCCTCTTTTACTCTATATAGCTCGATGCGAATTTGGTCTTTGAACGGTGGCTCAAGGTTCGTGCGTCCTACGTGCCAGTCCCATGCGGCTGCGGATCGTAAAGCGGCGAGGATATCCCTAGCGTCGTCAGCTGTGGTATGCGGGAGACGTGTAATGCCATGTTTGTTGGAGAGTTTATTGTGCGTGTCGAATGTAACTTTCCCATTTGAGCCTAAACTCAAACTTAAATCGGCCTCGGCTTGATTATAAGTCGGACGGGCGACAAAGGTTGGGCCATCGGATAAGAACTTGTCCCGCCATTCGTCGTTTTCTCGAAGCTTCTCATCCAACTCAGGGGAGACATAGACTTTGATGACATGGCCCCGCCCGGCGCTCACTTGGCGCGCGTAAGCTGGAGTTTGAATCTTGGGTAGTGTACCTGTCGCCGTGAGGATCGAATGGAAGTTATAAACGGCCGTAACTTCGAATGTACCCAGGCAAGGATTGAACGTAGGATCGTCAAGATGGCGTTGATAGATATCAAATCGAGCGCCTTGGGTGACGCCTTGAGGGAAGCCAGCAGAAAGCTTAATGGTTCCGTCATCCTCGATGTCGACCCGAGTCATGGCCGGATCCGCGCCGGCGAGTTTGTTGTTGAACAGGATCCGAGTTTTATTTTCGCCCTCGCACTGGGGATTTTGTCTATTAAAATCTGATGAGCACGATGAGTGGGCTGTCGATATAATAAGCTTACTGCTGCATCTTCGGAAGGCTGTCCTTGAGCTCCGTGTACGTCAACTTGCCAACACCCGGGCTCTTGAGTATTGATAGAAGCGCTGCAGTAAACTCCCCTCGACCTTCTCGTTCCCAGGCTACTTCGGTTGCCATACACGCCGCCAAGAGAACATGCGAACGTAGGCCACGATGTGCGAACCCAGCTGGAATGACGGTACCTCGACTTAACGTCGGATCCGGTTTACGAATGATGTCTTTGTCGACGCCGGGTGACAAAGGAGGGAGATATCTAGAGTCGACGAGTCGGGCTTGGGGATCGTCGGAGTCGCGGCTCCCGCTAGCCGAATGACAACAATCGAAAATAACAGTCTGTAACGCAAAACCTTATGCTTGACGTAATAGAGTATATATTGGGATTGCTAACTTACGATGTTGTCACCCTTCAATTCAGCAATATCCTCCAACAAAGATCCAACAGTTCGATCCGGTATAACCTCCACGACTCGCCCAGTGATGTCTAACGTTTTCACATCGTAAGGCACTAGGCCTTGAATCTTTTTGTTATCGGTCTCCCAGCCTTCAGGTGCGTCGACTTCGGCTCCGTGGCCCGCGTAAAAAATCAGGATCGCGTCATCTTTTTTGATTCGTTCGTCGTAACACAGATTGCGGAACGCCTGTATGATCCCTGCGCGAGTCGCCTTTTCGTTATATATTTCGATGATATGGTCCTCTGGGATATCAAGATGTTCGCGAAGATATTCCGTTATGGCTTGCGCATCGGGTACAGCTCCTTTGAGTGGCTTGATTTCCGGGTAGTCGTTGATGCCGATAACGAGAGCAAACAGTCGAGGTGAAGGGTCACTACACACACATATAAGACCACTCTGGGTGCTACATTTGCATATATGACACTCACACTGGAAGGTCTAAACTGGTGCTCATGTTGACGAAGAGTGGTGGTAGAGTGAGGAGAGGCTTGAGCCACGACCTACTGAAGGTTTGGTGAAATGCTATACGGCACGTGGAATGCACGCTTACTAGCTCATTGAGAGATATGATTGGCGCGCAATGATCCTAGATGAGAGGCTGATCTTGCCATCTCGGGTTGTCTGATTGGCCGAGCTTCGGACTTGGAAAGACCAACCACACTTTGAAGATATTCCGCATGTAGTTTTCTCGTGCAATCAACCTTCAAGGCTTTGCTGTATAGGGGTGGGGAGTGTGACCCATGAGCGGAGATGGAGAAAAGTGGAGGGAACACGGAAGTAAATTCTGCTGACGTTATCCGAACTGGTCCGAGCGCTTACAGCCGCACTACAGATTTCACCCAGCCGGATAAATTAAGTACTTAGTTGTTTTAGATAGCTTTTAGATTCAGAGCTACCAGCTTATAACGGTATTACTCACTGGCGCTTAGCGAGGCCAGCAATATACTGAGCAGGATCAGTACCAAACAATACTCAACGAGTCACGCATATATGAACATGCGACTCTTTCCTCTGATTGAGAGAATGCCTTTAAAAATACTTTATATCCAAAGTTTTTGAATTAGTGGAAGCTGACAGAGGCCCAACAGTACAACCAGAGTCGTCTAACCTGCATCTTCTACGTGTATAGGGACTGGCACAGCAAGGGATGCCTCTAAATGTCGCACCGGGGATCACTATGGTTAGTCCCGCCCCTCGGTCACGCGTCTGGGGCCGGGACTGAACAGGACTGAGCTGGACTAGGCTGGACTTGGGCGGGACTTGGGCGGGACTTGGGCTGGGGACAGAGTCGGGACAATGTCGGGGTCCCGGCTTAAGTCACGTTAAGTCTGACATAGTCCCGACCATGTCATGGAAATTTCCATATTCAGTCCCGCATAGATAGTTGATAGAGATTATATTACTATATTTGGTACAAACTTCAACATATTGAATTAAAGAACTCCCGCCTGGTGATCCTTCAGAACAATGATAACCCAAAGCCCTCGGGTCGAGAGCATCTTGCCGCAGACCAAGTCAACCACTACCCCGCACGACGGCTCGCGACAACGACCCCCCAGACAAACGAATCAAATATACCCCGCCAGACAACCCAACTCCGACACGTTCTATCGTCAAGAACGTGTATAAATTAAATGCCAATTGCTCGAGCATGCCAACCGCGGTCTCCGGTGGTGTATCAAGTGACGAACCTGGTAGTGAGTGACGAGATTGATTGGCGAGCTCGGCTCACTTAACTTGTAGGCTATAATGTGTTCTAAAGACTCTCGCGTGTAGCACATACGCCCAGTGACGCGAAGTCTAAGTTGAGGACGCTCAGCCAGTCTTCGAAGCGTAAAGGTGAGTTGGTATTTTAATCTGACAAACAATGCTTACCTTTTTTTAAGTCGTTGATGAAGATCTCGGCGATGTGAATGGTGAGGACGAGGACAATCGCCCAAACTCAACTTCTAAGCCAAAAGCGTCGAGTTCGCACTCCTAGAAGAAAATTAAGAGCATATTTGTTTGGTTGAGTTACAAATTACCTTTACTTGTGTGTAAATATAAAGCCAGCCCCGGCTTCTGACGATGAGGGGAGCGACGCTCCTTCACCTACCGAAAAGATCTTTCATAATAAACATGAGTCACAGGTGCTTGATAAAGATATTTGCTCACCGGGTTTTTAGCCACATCAGCAAAACCATAAGTGGCAATGCGGCTACTACGGCATGCTACACAGTGGGGGACCAGCTGTGGGTCACTACGGAGCACTGTGCAGTGGTGCGCAGTGCATCACAGTGACTTGTAGTAGTCACAGTAGCTGTATAGTGACATACCTGGCCC
>WSTH01000171.1:8628-35250 GCA_019616345.1 Ceratobasidium sp. 395 | reverse complement strand
AGCCCGCTGAGCATGATTTCCCTTCAGTGCTTCTTTGGGCCGGAAAAGTCCTCGAGAGATGGGCACTCGTCAATTCGCTGCGTCTGGGGCTCGTTACTGGTTAATCCTGAAACTAAAGTGGTAACGCTAAGAGAAGATAATCAAGGCAAAGCCGGCACATCCGACCTCATTGTTTCGTTCTGGGCTCCGGCTCACCTGGTAACATATACCACCAAGACGGTTAATTTTGGCATGATACCTACGCTAGATGCAATCCAAATGTTCTCAAACGAGCTTGGGGCATCTCTCGAAATTTTCAAAGCTCGTTTGGACAACAAGGATCATGTCAAAATCTTAAAGTATCAACCTTCTTTAGAGTCCGAAACAAAACCGGCGGTACGACCCATCATCACTCGATTCCCTGGCCCTACCCCTTCAAACAGTCGTATTGAGATTTCGGCCGGCGTGGGTCGTAAAGACGAGCATTACGCTGTTATGTTGTTTTCCGCTCGAGTCGAGATCGACTCCTCTGCTGAACAAGCTGCTCTTCTGAACGGTGTCAACCCGGTAGTCGAACAGGTATCTCCCTGCAGTATGAGACTTATAATCAATAATCATGAACACACCGTCTCATACCCCTACCCGATTCTTGGGAGTGGACGTCGACTTCGTGTCGCTAGGAAATCCCACTATGTTGAGGTCAGGCTAGATGTTGTCGTACCATGTACAAGTTGCTGAAATACCGAGCTTAGATCATCGTTCCAATTTCGAGTCCTGGTGACTCCGGCGGTTTCTCGTTGGGTCGCACACCTGTCCTTCATCGTGGGGCATACAGCCCTTGGAACATTCATCACGCCAATCTAGACCGCATGCCGCTCGTCAATCTCGAGGATAGCGCAAAATCATCTTGGCTCGAACACCACGTCGCATTACATATCTCGGATACCGAGCGCCTGATGATAATGGAGAAGTCCAAAGCCGAGGGTTCGGAGTTGAAACGTCTCGCCGCCGTCAAGAACTCAATAGAGTCAATCATCAACATTTTTGCTGGAAGATGGGGACAAAAAAAGACTTCATTTGAACTCTGTGAATCAACCGCTCCTGGTTCGGTCTATGCAGTCCTGCTTATAGGCGGAATCCGGCTTGATTTAGCTTCGTTTACGGTCATCATTGAAACGGCAATTGTTCCGGTCTCCGAATCTAGACGCGCAGTGATTTCTCCGCTTCTTGCAAAACTTGAGCAGGCTCCGTACCGACTTCCGATCACAGACGATGAAGTAAATCTTTGGAAGGGGTTGCTTCCCGCCAGCGTTGAACGAGCCAGGACCTGGAAACATACAACGAATTGTGAATACGATTCTGCCGGCCAAATCCCAATTTCTCTTGAAGCAGGGGGTGACACCATCTGCTCATGTGGTGCCGGCATTGGATTTGATTCTGGTGGATGGGAGAAATCTGGATGGAAAGACATCTTACCATTTGCTACCCGAGCAGCAATACCCCTTCTATTCTCAGTTTCCTACCTTCAATCTATCAAACAAACGGTGAACCAGATACAACAGGGGATACTCGGAGAGCCTTTAGAGGAAGAGGAACCCGCTCGTTGGAAAGACACGCCTGTATGCTGGTCGTGTGGCGGTCGCGGCAAACCGGAACTTCTTGCTTGCAGCGGCTGCAAAACTGCAAGGTATTGTTCGATTGATTGTCAGCGGAAGGATTGGAAGCACCACAAGGGGGACTGCAAGGTATTATTTCCTTTCGATATGCTAATATATGTGTGGCGCTAAATCTCTTTTTCAATCTTAGGTCATGCCCCTTATGGTATCTCATCAAGATTAGTTAGGTACCCTTAAAAGAGCCGGAAGGCACTAGGCAAGGCGTAAAACTTGGGGTCGAAAAGGAGCGTTACTAAGAACTGCGATTTCTCGGAAGCTAGCAAACCTTAGTGTAGCATGTTTATCAAGTTGAGAGTCGGCGTGAATCTAGTTGACTCAGAGAAGGCATTTTTTAACGATATCAGTCGTTGTTTAGAGCATATATGCTAGTAAATGAAGTTTATACTACGAATTATAGCTACATCAATCACTCAGGCTTAGTAGGAGTAAGTCCTAAGTGAATATTGTCCGCGAGCGAGAACGTGTTAACAAGAATCCCAGAGAGAAGGAAAACAAACAACAACACTCATAGTTTTCTAAGTTCAGTCACGACAGTAAACCTCAATTTACTTATCATACTATATGTTAGAGCGGTTAGCTATTTGCAGAGGACGTAAAAGACGACGCCTACCTTGTAGCATAGAAAACCCCCCTGTGTGTCCATCACATCCGAAACGCGCATATCAGGATGACCACGGATGCCCATCATAGGCATGACGTCGCTCAACTGAGCAAGTGGGTACTTCGAGTCATCTGTTTGGGATTGACCCTGAATGGTGTTGCCCCCATACTCCTGGAGGCGGGATCCACGCCCTTGCCACTGGGCCCAGAGGCGATCGATGTTTTGGTGATGTAAGAAAAACTAAACCGAGATGAGCTTATACAAAGGCAAAGGTAAACTTAGTCACTGACCATAGCATCATTGGGCGAGAACGCCGCTTCCATGTCGCCCGCAATCACGTTGTGGATAGCATCATGGGGGACCTCTTCCAAGTTGGTTGAGAAATCCAAGTAATTGCCGTTACTTAGGATATCGTCAACCGTTTTTTTCGAGTACTGATTGCCTTGCATTGTCCCAAGAACTTTGCTACGAGTGTTCCCGTTGTTGAACTGGCGTGACAGACAGTGTGGACTTGGGTACGAAAGCTAACACTTCAAATTAGCGGGTATCTTCCGAAGTATGTATCAATATGCCTCATACCCAAAAGTCGGCATACGGCCCATTTTCGACGCAGTGATCCTGGGTATTAGTATTTCCGTTGCCGCCGAAGCCGGCAACTGGATCCCAGATTTTCGAAGTTGAAAGTTTGCCGGAATCAATAGTCCAATCCCAATATCTGGTAGTCATTTTGCATCAGCTTCCGGGTTTTGTCAAGCTGGAATACAAGCCCTACGGGGTCGGTCCACCATAGCCGCAGTCCTGGAGGTCAAGACGGCGTAACCAGAGGAACATGCGATGCCAAGGTAAGAATTGGGCAACGTAGTGAGCTATAAAAAAAGTAATGCTAAGATTCAATATTGGGGCATACAACAATAAAGAGCATCTACCTTGGTCGTACAGTTTATCATGTACACTCGGGTAGAGATCGTACTGAGTCATCCCCTGATCGGTGCCCTTGGCTCGAAGACACTTGACGGCATTATGGAACGAGTCACGCTGAGCTTGGGTGAGGGAGCGCCATTCGACATGCTTAACGGGGTTCTGGCAAGTACCAACAGCGGGCCGGCGTTTGTGTTTCAACGTTGCGGAGGCTACAGTCGAAAGAGCGAGAAGAACAACGGCGAAGAGCTTCATGTCGAGTAATCAGAATATAAAGTCCAGGTTTGGAAGACAGAGAAAGGAGCGCGAGTTGAAGAGAGCGTGGTGTTGCTGAACGAGAGCGGCAGAGGACAGAAGAAAAACCAAGAATGAAACCTCCCAATCGCTTCGGGTTCACCTTTATAGCATGCTGAGCCATGGATTACCGATTGCCTAGCCCACAGACGCACAGGGAGGGGTATCAGTGTAAAAAAGGATCCTCTACCAACCGGCTTCCGTGTACCATCGTGGCCTGGATGGAAATACGCCAGGTCCAAAGCAATCCCCACGCTGATCCTCTTATGTGATCTGATGAAGATCGGATGGGGTTTCTCCGGGCATATTTTTGGCCCTTATTTGCTTTGTTGAGCCCATGCCTAGCAAACTTATATAAACTGAGGACCCGCCAGCGGATGTCACCACAACCGACTCGCCAACTACCTCAAATACGCGGAGTCACTGCTACAGCCCACTCCGTAGAACTTTGAGGTCTGTCAAAGCGTGGGGCACTCACAGACAAAAGCTCGATAAAACCCTTTGTTTTTCACGAAGCTAAACAAAAGGCATATGCCCCTTAACCCAACAATCCAGTTTTGTTCGCAAGGGAGAGAAGGTTATGGACGGCCCCTGTAGCTTGAGTTTGGCGTTTAAAAGTTTGGGGACTGAAGATCCCATGTCGCATGGAGAAAGTGAGGGGAATCATCATTTTCAGGCACGGCGCACAGCATCGGCACTTTCTCACCCGGGTTCTTGCGCCTGTTTCCTGAATGCGTTGGATCGTCGCCCAAGCGATCTGACCGGGATATTTAAAACCACACTCAATCATATGCGCTGAATCCGCCTGTTTGTGAGACAAAAACCTACCATGACGAGCTTCTACTCAGCACGACTCGAATAGACAACCATATAGCGAGGCAAACCTTAGGCCGGAAAAGAATGTGAGCCCAAGCCTAATACTTTCTAACACTTCGCCCTCTATATGTGCCTCACTATGAACCGGTGGATTGTATCTTCTTTCATTTTACCCTTGGATAAACAAATATTATCAAAGCTACCGTGTGAATGTGTTCACCATTCAAGAAAGAAGATAACAAAAATGGTTAGTTGATGATGGTATAGAATCCAAAGAACCGCACCTTTCATGCCCTCCACGATACCAACACCTCATCCGTACGGAACCTAGCACGCCCTCGTTCACTAAACGTATATCATTCAATCGAGAAAGTGGCTAGCATACCTCTGGGTACATGACGTCTTGTCCAACGGCGTCTCGTCGCCCATCCTATAGCTCAGCAGTCCAGCTTGTGCGATCATAATTCCGTTATCTATACAGAATCTACTTGATCACGTTTAGCGAAAGCGGGGGAGGGTGTAGGACATAGACAACCTTTCGTCTGTGGCAAAGACGTTTCCACCTCGTTCCTGTGCCATGATGCCCATCATTTCTTGTAATCGTTCGTTACCTATTAGCCAAAGGCGTGAAAAGGGTGAATCTGTCGCAGAGAAGAGAGTGACATACAACCTACGCCGCCGACAATCAAAACTTCTTTTGATCCCACATGTGCCATTGCGCGCTCTGTGATCTCTACGAGCATTGCAAAGACTGTTTCTTGGAGCGAGAAGCAGAGGTCTGCGGGTGTGATTGTGTCGCCTGATTCGTTTGGTTCCTAATTTTCATTGAGCGAATGGACAGTATAGGTTGATAGCTGACACACCCCGTCTGGTTTGAACCGTTTATCTTGGGTATATGCTTCCGTTGCTGTTAGAAGGCCTGATAGGGAGACGTCCATCCCTTTAGTTGTGTACGGAAGCTGAACCAGCTTTTTGCCCCTACAAGCTATTAGATACTATGTGATTGCAAATAGAAGAAAGGGCCACTTCTTTGCAGTTTGTTCGATATTGTAGCCTGGACTCGGGTCGTTGCTTAGATTGATTACACGAGCGAACCGGTCGAGCATGTTTCCGACCGCGATGTCTAGTGTTTCGCCGAATATTCTGTACCTCTATAAGGGAGATGAATGAGAAGAAACAGAAGGGGCAACAGATAAGGAGTAAGATTTACCTGCCGAGAGTATGCAATGACTTGGGTGTTTCCTCCTGAGACGTAAAGAACAATTGGATTTGACGCGCCGGTGATGTGCCGACCCATTTCGATATCTTCGGCGTGGATTTAGTATGAAGAAGCTTCCAAGTCATGGATCATCTTACGTCCAACGCAGTGGTTGACGCCTATCAGAGGTTTGTTGTATAGTAGAGCAAGAGTGCGAGCGACCAGAGCCACGGATTGCAGGGGCGCACCCATACCCGGACCTACAGGACAAAAGCATAGATGAGTTGATTGGCAGTTGACGTCTAGAAAGTCGCATATCGAACCTTTAGTGAAGCAAATACAGTCTACAACACTCAAATCGGTCTCAGCATCAGCGATGGCCTGCTTAATGATTTTTAGAGCCCATTCACGATGATGTAGTGCCGTATCGCGAGGTTGAAACCCTTCGCCAGGAGGAGTGATATACGTATGTCGAACGTTGGAGAGAACGGCCACCGAACCATCTTTGCCGTGCCGAATGATCCCGGCCCCGAACTTGTTGGCTGAGCCTTCGAGTCCGAGGGCTATCAAGTCTTTCGGCGGGTTCTTCAGAGGTGACACTTTTCGGAGTCGACCAGGCATGTTTCTCGATTCGATCCACGAGCGGACGAGGAGAACTGTCAAGGTGATTTGCAAAAATCTTGATCGATCCATTCAAGAGGCACGTGATCGCACCGCCATCATCTCGCCTCGGTGCACTCCGGTTCGAGTTCCGATGCTAGCTCTTCTGCTCGCCCGACGTAGCCAGCAGATCGTGCAGGGTTCGAGGCCCCAACACTGGCCTAACTGAGCCCCGAAGTGATGGGGGCTCGTGGATTTGAACTAGACATACCTCGTAGCGCGTGTGTATTGCCTAAAACGTGGGGAAAGGACTAATTTTATGCACTTTCATCTCGGCAGCTGACCCCGAGAAGGCTGAAATGTCAGACCGATGTCAGACCATTGCACAGACTCCGCTGCCCCACGGTCTCATCCATGGCTCTTAGGTTCGTCCACGCCAGACGCCGGCCATGTGACGGGGCGATCGTGGCACCGCCAAGCGCTCTCGTAAGCCCGATCGAGCGCTATATAAACCCAGCTTGGCTAGGGGCCAAGATACCAGGCTCGTCCTCTCATCGACTTTCTTCTTCTCAGTCATGTTGTTCTCTTCTGTTCTCCTCGCGCTCTCTGCGGCATCCCTTGCTTTTGCGTCGCCCCTCGAGCCTCGCGCCGCGGGAGACTACACTGTGGCGGTTAATAGCGCAAATAGTGGTACGTTGCGTCCGCCCCCTCTCCCTTCACATGTGCTTAGCTTATATCTTTGCTACCCCAGTATGCCTTATTCTACCTCGCAAGGCAGGTCAAACGGTTGGCGACTCGGAATCATCGAGGGGACAGATGCGATCGTTCTGCTCTGCCTCTGCCAAGACGTCCTCCCTTCAGGGAGACCTCCCGAGTAACTTCTGGAAGAGATCCTCTTACAAAACTGGAACAGGCAAGAACGGGAAGAAGTACAAGCAAGGTAAGCCATATCGCGACCCATTCAGATATAATATGCGGTGTTTAGCATATTTCCCCCTTCAGTTACTGGCATTATGAATAGCGGTTGGAAGCAGCTCAACTGGAATGACGGTGGAGGACAGTACGACTCGAACGGTGGAGCTGGGGGCAAGGGAAACCCAAGTGGAAGTGTCTGCGGCGGGTATGTCTATATTCATGTTTCTTCTGGGTCTTCCGCTCATCGTGACTTCGCTTAGCTCTTACCCGATCTACGTCGAAATTGTCGAACCTGATGTCAGGCGCGCTTGCATCCGGTGCTGCCAAGATAAGGCTGATTGTCCCACCAACAAGGACACTGCTGGGTGCCCAGCCGTTATTCCTGGTACCTACTAAGGACTCTCTCATGAACACTCTCACGCGGACACACTACTCATGACTCGTTTGATGTTGGACATTGATGTTTTGCAAGGACATTTTCACGAGGATTGGATGTTTAGTTAACCAAAATGTTATAATGCATTATGTTCGTGGTGCGATGGCACCCACATCTCAAAGTGATTGGAGGTTGAGATCATAGCCACGTGAAACGATCGATAGCCACATCAACAAATAAGTCTAAATCGGGTATAACCCTCGACTACACGGTGTACGTAGATTCTTACATTCGTTGGGCGGTGTAAGCCGTTTCTTCGATGCAGGATCATTGTATTTGGCGCTGGACGGTGTCTTCGGGCTGCGTCTATCATACAGCCACTTCGATACGGGCGGCTACCTCTGTAACTTGGTCTAGAAGATAGTACCATGGCGAGGTGCGATTAAACTAGGTGATTTTGTTTCTGACTTGCGCGTCTTATTGGTCGAAGGGGGGTGTTGCACTTGATATGCTGACCACTGTATGTAGTTGGTTCAACCCTCAAAGCCTCCGCCGTGAACAATCTATAAGGGGACTAAGACGCATATATTTTGGTCTGTGGTCATTGCTCTGTGAAATGCTGTTGGTGTAACGCACAATATGAACGCCTCGGTAGATGTCCTGTCTTCCTCGTTAAAAACCTGTATTTCGAGAATCGACTGTCACCAAGTTGCCCCTTTCCATGCCCCTTTTCTCGCAGGGCAAACCCCGAAAGTTAGTCACATGATGGTAGGTCGGTTTGTCGAAGTTTGTGTACCTGTCATGTCTGCTCGTCTCGCCCACCATGTTCGACCTCTCAGTTGCGAAGCAGTGAAACTATCCGAAAACAATGCATTCTTGGTGGAATCGATAAGCCCAAAGAGATGTCTTTGTCTAAATATCTACAAATGGGTGGATTCACTTGTTATCTCTTGCTAGCTCATGCCACATGGTACTTTTTTGCTGGTCTCGCCACGAGAGATAGCTGAATCTATAAACTCTTGTCTTTACCGAAATGAGTTATCTGCTTATTCGACTGCTTGTACCACTGTGACTGAGCTCTTACGGCGAAGCGAACTTGTTGTATCTGGTACTTGTTGGGTTTCGTCGCTCAGTACATCTGCAAATTATGTCAGCTACTGGTGGTGGTACCCTTGCCCCCTCTCTGTTACGACTTGGTCACACTTGTTCGACTAGAAATAGGAGTATCCTCAATGTTTTGATCCCCCTTGTATACGACCATCACCGCCCAGCGCACGACAACGTACTGGTAACACGAATGGTCGCCTTTCTCGTATTAACCGCAGCCTGTGCTGCAGCGAACTTTGTTTATCTGTTATTTGACCCGGAGAGTATTGCGTTTGAGTTTTCTGTGTTCATGTAAGTCAATTGTTCACCCCCTCCCCCTTTCCCTCGCGGTCTTGTTGCTCAACTGGTGTTTTATCGTAGCCTCGGACTCACCGCCCCTGGTATCATGACCCAAGTGCGTCCCCTCATGGTCGGTCAGCTCCAGCTGCTCAAACAGTAAGTTGCGCAGAGTAAATATTTAAATGTACCAATTGTTAACTAATAGGCTCTGTAGCACAAGCTCGGTTGTATTCAACACCGAAGATATTTTCAACTACTATCACAAGGTCAACTCTTTCAAACTCTCGCTCGGTTCCATGTCTAGCAACCTCGTCCCGCGTATGGCTCCCGGTGTCACGTCCTTTAACCACTGGACCCATCACTCCATTCGCCGGCCGGCCTTAGCTATGGCCAACGTTTTCAACCGAGACGCGCAATTTTTCGTCGAGACGTACAATCGGACGTTACTACTGTCGTATTTTACCTACCCCCCTATCTCTAGCTTTATTCGCTCGCCGGGTTTCCTCCCCTATCGGAGCGATGTGTACCTCCCCGGTAATCGCTCGGTGCTAGATTGGTCTATTCCTGGATATCGGCTTGGCGGTACTCAATCTACCGAAAGAGAGCCCTTTACATTGGGTCTCGAGCCGAGCCTTCCCCGGATTGAGGGTGGATATGTGAATGTGACTCGTTGGCTGCCTCGTTCTTTCTCTGGGCTTCCGGATCCGATGACACAGTGCAACTTATTGGATGCCCCCGCCGCCGAAGCTAACGCCAGCGTTACCAATGTCCACTCATCCTCAAACCGTAATCGTAGCCGTCTTTTCGAGGAAGTGCCATCTCTATCGTACTCTGGGCGCCCTCTGGCTCGCTCACCAGGCTCAACGATGCACTGGAACAACACATGTCCTTCTGATAGCCGTCCGGCCGTGAACTCGGCGGTCTGCAATCTTCGCGACAGCGGCCTCGTTTCCAAAGAGGCTCCGTGCGTATTTGCGCCTGAGCCCTACTTGTGTCCGGCCCAGGTTGCGAATGCGGATGGAGCCTGGGCGGTACTCAGAATGCCTGGCCTATGCAGCCGTCGCAATTGCTACTTCAACTGGCGCATTGGAGCCTTGGTACTGTTCGCTGGCGTATTTGCGCATCGATTCCGACTTTCAGCTAGTCCAGGTGAGCGTTTTAGTGTCTGTGCGCGTATATCACTACTGATTTTGACGACGAGAGCAGAAGAAACTGGACTTCCTGCATACACGCTACCAGCCCTCCCAACACACTGGATACTAGACTCTGAGCTAGTTAACAGCAAGGAGGAGATCAAACAACCATGGATCGAACATATATCGGCTTTATCCACGAGAACGATTTACATATCCGACAACGAAACTAACCGCGATACGTCTGAGATCGAAATTAAAATACTCGAGGATGGCGTCCCATACGAAGTACACCCTATTCCTATTCTCGATCCCGTGGATGTCCCGCTCCCCAACGATGCGGACGATGAACTTTTGGATGATATCACGACCTCGCCGCCCTCATTCCATTCTATGCAGCCTGTCCCTCAATCTGAGGGCGGGGAAATCAAGCCCTTTATCGATAACGAACTCTACGCGCAATCCTTCGACGACGACCTAGTCTCCTGTAGTAGTGACATGAGCCTTGCGAGCCTTTGTGGAGGAATTTCCGACACCTATAACGAGTGCACGGACATAGTCGCATTCGACATAGACATCAGCAACTTTACTTTCACATTTACCTTTGGTATCGACGGGCTTCCATTGAGCATTTCCCGGAACTCCTTCTTCTACGAGGTTTATGGAGAAGTAAACGAGGAGAGAAAAGGTAAGGAAGGCTATATGCGCTATTAAATGGACTTAGACTAATTACTATTGCTAGATATCACGTCCCAGCACTGCAAATCACGACTTGAAAACGAGCCATCAGGCATGAGCGATAATCGAGAGAAGAGGACCAGAGCCACTGGGACCTTCCGCAACCGTTACTCTACCACGGGAGCTTGCTCAGACTCGTGCGGTGGCGCGGGTTTGGGTGTTGAGAACTTCAAGTCCACCAACTCGACCTTGGACGCAGGTCACAATCACTTTCAGTTTGGCTTCAATTTCAACACGAGGAGCAATCGTCTGAACAAGTCCCGTACCCGCCGCGTTTACTATTGGCTTGGGGGACTGAATAACTTAAGCAGTAGTGAGTGAACCTAATCTCTATGTTTGACCCTTGTGCTTTGTTGACGGATATATAAACAGACGTTGAAATCCCGCCCGCGAAGCGACAAAAGCGGCTCGACTCTAACACCAGTTCGGCGGAAAGTCAAGACTATCCTCACAACGGTGCCAAGTCGCCTGCAGACATCCCTAGCCCAGCTACTAGCGACAACCTAGAATTTCCCAATCCCGCGACACCAGAAATCATAGAGGAGAAACAAATGACGCACCGACGGAAGAAGAAGAAATCAACTCGAGCTTCAGCGCCGCAACTGAGCGTCCCAATAACCACCCCGCTAAATCCTGGCAACGCGAACAATACCAAGTGTGCTCGCCTATATCCCAAGTTCTTTATCCACCCGTCTTTCCGGTACTATCCACGACTTCGCAAAATCCGCGAAGAGAAGGTCCACGGGGAAACAGATGAGAAAGTCCTGAAACCGAGATCAAAGAGATCAAAGGACTCGACGATTGTTGCATCGGAACCGAACCTGCAAGAGGGCACCACAATCGAGCCCATCATCAGCAACCAACCTGGATCTTGCCAGAAGAGGACCTTGTGGAACTACGAAACCCGGGGGTCTTATCTGGATTTCGACTCGGACGAGGATAAAAACGAGGAACCCCTCTCTAGCAAGTTTAAGGATTCTAGACACGGGACCCTTCGTTCCGGGGATTATTCTAAGGATACGAACATCCGCAGGGACGACGTTGTATCGAGGATACCCCCGCCAAGACCATCGCGAGTTGGAGTTCCACCCCTTGGCGTTTATGCATCCCACTGTCTTTCACAACTTGTGCTGGATGGAATCACATCTGACAAAAATGGTGAATTTGTCGTTAGCGTACCCTTGCCCTTACGAAGTGCACCTACTGTTGGAGATCGCCCATTGCGTCCAGACCAGGAGGAAACGAACGGTGTCAATCTTGTTTGCTCTCATACACGAGTATAACTGTGGACTGAACTTCCTTATGTCTCGTTTATGTAATTGATAGTTTAATTGTAATTTAGTACACACGTCATTTAGAATAACATTTAACATTGCATTTCGGGTATTGCCCATAAGTTGCGTTCAAGTATTCACGCATCTGGAAGCTAAAGCTGAGGTTTAGATGCAATACATGCTTCGGTATGTATAGTATACGACCGGAAAGAATAGCTTCAATAAATTAGCAAATACAAAGTTCGCCCTTGGTCCAAGCTTGAAGCGACGCTATGTCTGATCGGCCTCACGTCGCCGTTTTACCGCATTATTACGAATTTTAGCATCACTAATAGCCATGAACGAATCATGAGATATTAGTACGCATCCCATCCTCACGAAATACGGAAAAAACATACGCGAAGCTTCTGTCCTTCCTCTTTCGCCCCTCTTTCTTCGCCATATTTCTCTGTATTTTTCGGCGTGCTGCTGCTTCAGGATGAGTAGCTACCTGGGTAGCACGTTGTATCTTGCGCTCCCG
This sequence comes from Ceratobasidium sp. 395, assembly GCA_019616345.1. NCBI lineage: Eukaryota > Fungi > Basidiomycota > Agaricomycetes > Cantharellales > Ceratobasidiaceae > Ceratobasidium > Ceratobasidium sp. 395. The sequence goes on along the minus strand of WSTH01000171.1, from coordinate 22,826 downwards.
TCGTACACGAACGACACCCTGTCGGATGCGGCTATATGCAGTGGCGAAGGTAGTCGTCCCGGTCCGTTGTTGCAGTAACGCTTGCAACTCATGGGTGAGCGTTTTAAGAGATTCTGTTTCTGGATTTAGGACAAACAATTGGCACCACGCTTTGTACACTCACCAAGCTGAGGGTCTTTGATGGTCTCTTCTTCCGAAATGCGATAAACTGGCGCTAAGATATGCGGAAGAAAATGTTCCAGAGTGGGAGCAGGCAAGTGCGAGGCCATGGCGGCAAACCATCGGAGGATTGAGGACACTTGTATATGCCAGTTTTCCTGGAAAAAGATGAAATATTAGTGAGATATACTGGAACGACGACAAAGCGGACAATACTCACTGAGTGAGGAGCCCTGTTCAGCCTTGCAATATGTGCGGAGCGGGCTTGATAGGATAGTTTAGAGAATAACCATGCGAGCGGATTGGCCAATGCCTTGATACTCCCGTCCTCGCCAACTTCATCTGGCTCCTCGTTTGCGTCGTTCTCTTCCTCGTCAACACCACTCTCTTCGATTTGCTTTCCCTCTTCACCAAGTCTCGCAAGTTCGTATACAAGAGCAGAGGTCTTCCCAATGTAGAACAGATTTTTAACCACCTGAGTGCTCAAAGTTTCGTCTATGTGAGTGCCACGCAGTTGTAAGCACAGTTTTTGTGCAATATCGATCAACGTGGGAAGTGCTAAAGAACTCCCATTTGGGTTGGATATAGTCGTTTTAGATAGGTCCGAGTCAAGAGTTATTGCTGAAGCAGAGATCGGAACCGATGCAAACAAGGAACCGACAAGACGGCAAGCTGCAAGCCTGACCCAGGCGTGCGGAAAAAGCAAGTGAGAAAAGATAGCTCCCCAATCAGCAACTGAGGCAGACTGAGCGCTATTTACAAACTCCTTGTAGGCCTTCCCTAACGACGTAAGGGCATGGTACGAAACCTGCCAGGTAGCATCAGGACCGGGCTCGTCCGAGTCGATATCCATGGAATCGGCTTCGTGATCTAGTGTATATGCGCTTCGTCGAACTAGAGCCCTAAGGTCGGTGACCATATTAACTGCGAAAGGCTGGGCGTCAGAGTGTAAGGCGTCGATCGACAATCCGTACACTTGTGCTGCAACTCCAGCAAGCTGTTCTTTCTCCTCCTGTTCGGCCCATTTGTGAACGTGCGTCATAAACGATCTTCGGCGGGATTCTCCTACCCGGAGTAAAAGTTGTTGTATGAGTGCAGCAGCCATCTCTCGACATTTGGGCGTGTCGTCGTTGGCGATACGCAGGACCAACGCGACAAAGAACATCTCCGCATACTCGTCGACAATCGCGTCAGTGAACTTGGCAAAAACAGCGCTGAGAAGCTCCATAACCGATTTACGTCCGCTATCGAACACATAGTCAAGGTTTCGGGCAAGATTATTGAGTTGAGTTCGTAGACGGCCCTTGCCTTGTGGGTAGTCAAGCAGGAACTGTAAGAGAGTACTACGGGAAAGCTCTTGCACCTGGGAGGACTGATTGGTCACGAGCATCTCAGAAACCTTAATCATCAAGTCGTAGATTTCTGGAACAACAAATTTTCGAGCAATGATAGCGCGGAGGAGCGAGAATACGACGGCTTGACGCTCGGGCTCTTCGAGGTCAGGGGTGATTACCTCTAGAAGGAAGGTCAAGTCTTTTTCCTGGAGCTTGGCTGTTGGGCAATCGCGGATTATGATAGCAAGCGACTTGAGCGCCGTCTGAACGATTTCGGATTCGCTGCTCCCCGAGTTGCGGATAATTTCGAGGATTTGTTTGACGAAAGCGGGAAGGGATTTGTTAATAGACTGGAGCGGGCACTTGACGATCGACGCAGCAGCTTTCAACCCGAGAGTAACGACGTGTCCATCGAGGCTGTATAGTGTGTTTCCAATCACTACCACCATGGGTTCTAGTCTTGCAATAATTTCTGGATCGCCAAATTCAAATCTGCCTCGCCTGAAACCGGTAACAAAGAGGTCCAAGCCGAACGCGACGAATCGGAACGAGTTTGCCGAGTAAAAATCGGTGTCCGGAGCAGTGTTCCGTTTCAACTCAACATCGAAGTCAGTTTTCTGCTTCTTGTTGTGCTTTTTGGTTGGCGCTTGCTTGAGGAATTTCGCGCTTTGACCGATAAGTGTGTGGCATAGTGTAAGAGTATCGACCGGTTTGAGATTATTGTTTGCGTTAAGACCGCTAGCAATGCGGCGTAATGCATCTTCGGTTTGCTGCATGGGCTTGACTGCGATAGTCTCGTACATGATAGCCCGAATGGGAGTGAGGAGTGCGGCGATGCGTGTGGCGATAATATGTTTGGCTGTGATCATAAAAGAATCGAGCCCTTTTGACGCGGACGATCGCACCTCGCGCATCTTGGTCTTGAATTCTTCAGACTGCACATCCTTTCCCGACTGCCCAAAAACGACCTCAGCGGATATATGCGCGATATCGCTAACGCAGGCGTCCAGAATCGCAAAGTTTGCGGCGTGCTCTCCCGTGGTAATATGGACTAGAATCGAATGGGTGACAAACGCAAGAACATGCAACTGTGGACCACGAGTGAGCGCTCCACGTAGCTCCTTGATCACGAGAGCCAGAGATTCCGGACCAATGATAACGGCAATCTTGCAAAGGGTTTCCCGAGTCAAATCGCGAACTTCTTGAGACTTGCTTCGTAAGATTTGACTGAGTACGACGACCAACTTGCTGATTTGCGGGCCTCGGTACACGTCTGGAAGATGCATAGCGACTCGAGCAATACCAATCGCTACTGGAATTCGAATAGCCTCCTCGGCTTCGCCGCGTTTTTCGAGGTATTGTAGCAGGCTGGGCAGTAGCCTGGTCGTAACCGCCTCTTCAATACGAGCTAGCTTTTTCGCCTCCTGCGCAGTATCCCTAATTTCGACTTCTACCGCGTCATTCACCTCAACACCAGCTTCCAGCGCTTCAGCCTTTTCAACCTCTACCGGCTCGCCCATCTTGAAATGGAAATTGTCGAGAATGGAGACTACAGTTCGTATCATAGCTTTCTCAGTGGTAGGTACGCGCTCTCGAGCGAGCTTAAGGTAGTGCTGAACGGCAGAATTATAGGAGCCCCAAGCAAGGTTCGCAGCCATACGACCAATAGTCGCAATTGCCTCATTGACGAGGAGATGATCTGTTGTAGAGACTGCTTCGACGAAATGGCCGACAAGTGGCATAAGAACGTCTGAAAGAGTGGTGCTTCGAATATTCCCAGCAAAATCCGCTAGACGACGCAAAGCCCGAGTGCGGCGATGGACCTGAATATGATGTATGTTGAGGAAGAAATTAGCCTCATCATCTCCATCGGCTAGTAGAGGTCGTAGTTGAGCTAGAGTTGATACAGAACCACAAGTAGCAATCGCGTGCGCTAGTACGCCCAGAATTTCGACGCGAATGAGTTCAATCTTCGACCGTAAGCCATGTCGGAGCCCAGGGTACAAGATTTTCACGAATGTCTTCTCATATCCGCTTCCAGGATTTGTGGCAACCAAGTCGACAAAGCGTTTCAAGCTGAGAGACGCACTACTTCGGATTGAAAGCTCATCAGGGTCTTGAATGAAGAAAAGCATGTTGTAGAGGAGGGGTAGCCACTGCTCGCAGGTAAGGGATTTGTACAGTTCCTCGTTCAAGGAGCCAAATGCAGTCAACCGACGATCGAAGTCAGGTTCATCCATGCGCTTTGTAGAATATGCGTTGAGTTCGGTGACTATATGCGCTGTTGTAATCAACGTCTCGTCTACTTGAGCCAACTGTTCGAACACGTCGACGAGTACCACGCGAGCTGGCCTAGTTCGAAGAGACTGAAATAAGGTTGAAACAAGCTCATACGTCGCCTGGTACATATCGCTGTTGCGGTCCTTGAGCGCGGATACGAGTGGGAGCACATTCTTTACGATACCCAACAAATTGCTCTTGACCTTTTCCGAAACAGCTTTGGCTGGACGCCTCAGCATGGGAGATAGGAGCGGCAGTAGCCGTGTAGCCTGTCCTTCGTCCGAGATGTATGGCGCGACCTGACAGAGAATGCTGAGTTGGCGCTGTAGAAGATCTGTCATTGATGCGAGCACGCCGCTTTGCTCAACCATAGCAGCGAGTTGGGCGAGGAGATGGGACATATGCGGGTCGACGATTCGAGCCCTAATTTCTTCATGCTCCTCTGACTGATCCAAAAGAGAGTGCACGATGTCGAAAACCTTGAGGATGACAGCGGGCTTGACGCTTGTAGCGGTTAAGCAGTTGAACACTTGAGGCAGAACTTCAGGATCGTAATCGACAAGGTAAAGCGCGGTTTTTGGATCTAGAGACCATGTATAAAACAGATCCATAATTCCAGACGGCGCCTGAGTGTTCTCGCGCGACAAGAGCGGTACTCGGGGTGAAATGAACCATCGGAGCGCGATAGGAACGTACGCCGAAAAATCGAACAGCTCCGCAGACGCAGAACGGAAGAATTCGACGAAGCGCTTCAACCCAGTTTGTCGTATCAGCCTTGCCTGACGCAGCACTTGCTCGTCGCTGGGCTCGTCGGCATCCTCTACGTCTTCTTCGACCACCGCTACACTCGATTTACAATGTGCTTGGGCATCACGGAGGAGAACCATAGTCGTGCGCAAGAGCTGAGGCCAATAATCCAGTAATTTCGGACCAAGGTTTTTCAACACATCTGCTAGGAGCACTAAGAACCCGGTTCGTTGTTTGCCTCCCGCGGTCGTAGAGGCGGTTTCGAGGTCACCGACAAGCCCGCCCTCAAAGGGTGCTAGCATAAGCTGAACGAGCGTGCCCAGCTCTTCAGACGAGCACGTAGACAATAGAGTAAGGACCGCGGATTTCCGGTCGCGCCTATTTTTCTCCAACATTGTCCCATACAAAAGTCGGACGACAACCTCGACCGCACGAGCTCTAAGCTCTCCGTCGAGGGAAGAAAAGCTAAAACCAGTCATTTCATCCCGCCATTTCGTCTCGTCTAGGAGCATTCGCAAGCTCTGTTCGACGGCTAGCACGTGCGCCTCTTTGAACGTTAGAAGACAGGTAAGAGCCAGGGTCTGAAGCGGTCGATCAGGATGTGAGAGGAGTGTGGTATAAAGCTCGTGGAGGTCTTGGGATCGGAAAGCAGCTTTGGGGTTGTTGAGTTTCGATAGCATGGTGAGCCAAGCCATCGTCTTTGCGCGTGGAGGTTTCGTCGGTGTAGGAGCATTAGGAGCGGCGTACTCAAAGAAGAGGGGCACGAGGGATCTAGTATGTTTGTCCATAATCGAGGAGACACCACCAAGCGTAAGCAAGAGCTGGGTCTCGTAGTTTGCCAAGTCGAGACGGTCTGGTGAACCTGGCGTCTGAAACAATACGTGATGTAAATTCAAATTCCGTTGGTTGATTGGACGCTACTCACCACTGAAGCAGTAATATAATCCTTCTCCCACCGCGTAACCGCCTTCACAAACGCTGCTGCACTAGGACACCGCCATGTCTTCTCTTCCTCTTGCCACTCTGCTGCCATCTCCTGAGCCGGCTCTGTTCCTACGTTTTCGGCCTGGTCCAACTCCATCGCTGCACTATCTTCTGCTTCTTCTCCCAAAGCTCTCACCTTAAATGACTCGGGCTCCCGACACACCCTTTCCAACTCCCCAAATACCACGCTCCACACCTCCTCAGCACATCCACTCGCCGATGCCAAAGTGCCCAACGCTTGAATTGCAGGCGCCCAAAGCGGCCGGAGATTAATCTTTAGCTGAGCTATATAACCAATTAACGTCTCCCCTCGACGTATAATTCGTCAAACATACCAACTAACCACCGGACGACAACTTCCTTCATTCCCTCACCCGCCACACTCCCAGCCGCAACTTTCCCAGTCTTGACAACGCGTTCGCGTACGCCTTGGACCGTAAGCGGGACGTCCTCGGCTGCAACGAGGCGAGATAACACGCTGGTTTGTTCTGGCGATCGAGAGACGCATGGTCCAGAGAGCAGATGGAGTGCGCTCGAGCGGAGGATGCGGGAGTGGGATGTGAGCGGGGCAAGAAGATGTGGGAGGAGTTCGTTCAAAGGTATTGATCGGGACTTGGATGCAAGTAGCCTGACAGAGAAATCATCAGCAATTAACTTAATTAAGTTTAATAGAATTAACGCACGGTTGAAGCTCAACAAGTGCACCCATTACGTTTTCGCTCCACCCCCATTTCTTCACCATCTCCACCAATTCAATCTCACCCACCTCTTCCACCGCACCATCTAGGCCGGCTAGTGCCCTCAAAGCAGCACCCAGAGTAACGTCGTTCAGCGCCTTGGAAGTATGTATCAGCCCAATGATCCGTGATACGCTAGGTGCAGCGTTAGGAAGAAGAGGCGAGAGGGTTAAGATGTTGAGCAGCTCGGTAGTCTATGTGAACCACGTTAGTAATACGCGTGAATCTTCACCAGGGCGAGTAGACTCACGTTATCCCCAGGATTCCAGCTTTGAAGCATCGTAGAAATATCCGACCCGACTCGGGCTATCCAGGCAGGATCTACATCGAGCTGTCCCGCCGAATAGAGCTGTGCCAGAACCGAGAGCGTCTGAGCGGGCGACGATGCAAGTGTTTCGGGCGTGCGCCTACACGAAATATGAGTGGTTTGCTTGTTGGATGCTATGGTAAGAACCAACCGTAGGACGTGGGGCAATAACATAGATTTCCATCCTCCCCACCCAAGTTCCGACAATATTGCTGCGACACGCATTCCGTCCACTGGGTCCTGAGACACAAAATTTGTTCCCTATACCCAAGCTGCTGTGTGGTCGATTGGAAACTCACCTTCCAGACAGCGTCCAGTGCGCGCCTCCCCGATCCGATCCAAGCCGCCATGTCTCCTGCTACGAGCGCCGCAACAAGGTATGCTCGACATTTTGCTTTTGTCTCAGGGACTGATGTTGAGACGGCAAGGATACGCGGGACAAGCGCTGAGAGCGCGGAGACCGTCGCAGCTACCAACAGCCAAGCGGTTAGAGCGATTCACAGACCAAACGATGTGCAAACAATCCAAACTCACAAGTCAACTTCCCGCCTTTCCGCACCGCGCAAATGATGGTCGCCACCTCCACAGCGCGCATCAACCGTTCTTCGTCTTCAGCTTCCCTCCCCTCCCCTTTTGAGCTCTTCACTTCCTCCACCCTCGCCACCTCAGTCTCCAATCTAGCCACTACAACTCTAGCAACGCCCGAAAGGCTCTCCGTCTTAGAATGATGGATCAACGCAGTCAAGACTCGGCGTAATAGCAGTAATGTCCCCTTCGGATCGCTGCCTTCAACATGTGCCTCCAAAATCGGCCCTATAATCTCAGTGGCAGTTGTATACACCCCTTGAGCCTGCTTCGATCGAGTCGCTTCCACTACACACCACGCAATGAACTCCGGTTCTTTTCCAAGAGAAGAAACCAGCAGCCCTACTGCACGCTGTTTGTCTTCTCCCTTGAGCTTCCGCAGTAAATGACCCCAGACCTCAGCAAGCATCCGGACATGCGGAGGCGAAGTGGCCGAGGAGAATGCGTCCCATGCTGGTTCGAGGAGTATAGAGGGATTTGTGACGACTAGATATTTGAGATGCGCAGTGAGTGCCGCGAGAAGGAGTTCGAGTGCGTCCGGGGCAAGTTTTCGGGCGAGAAGTGAGAGAAGGGTGGTAAGAAGTTGGGGCGCGAGTGGGAGGAGTGTTTGGCGGAGGTCGTAGATGAGGCATGTTGAGAGCCTGTCAAGAGAGTCAGGGAGGGTGTGATTGGTCAGGTGCAAGATTACTCGCTCGATCAACGGCTTGAACGCCTCTTCGTCCGACGAAGTTACTATGTCCATCCAATGACGAACAATCTCCTCCCAGTGGTGCAACAGCATCGCAAATGATCCGGACAGATTCTCTACCCGGCCCGCAAAGGCAAGGAAACTTGGAGAAAGGTTAAGTTGGCGCCATTGGTCGAGTGAAACTTGGAAGTGGGATTGAGTGTCCTATATGATATACTTAGATGGCCTCAGCATAGCTGATAGTTGGGACTTACATCGACATGTTGTTCCGATGTCAGTGGAGCTGCTTTTGAAGGAGCATGAACGTCCTTCAGTTGAGCTTCATAGGATCGAAACTACGATCGTTCATGAGCAGCAGACCCTGCGATGAACAATATCAACATACCGTAAACTTTTTGGTCCTCTGAGGTGCCTCCTCAATGTCCATCGTTTGTTCGTCCTCATCCATATCGGCCAAATTCTAGGTATGACGTCCGCAACGGCCCCAGTGAAGTCAAGAGGAAAGCGTAAATTTGAGATCAAATTGTCAGCTGACATAATCTGCACAGCTATCTATATCGAGACTAATTGGGACCTCAAAAACTGGGCTGACCTGATTGGACAAAAAGCGCGCTGGATACAGCGTCTAGCGCGCTCGAGCGCGTTCCTGAAGCACCGCCTCAGGCGTTGATGGTGCCGTCGTGGGCTTCCCGCAGCTGTGCACATGGGCAAACTCATGCGCGCTAACCTAGCGCTCTGCGGGCTATAAAACCCGGTGAACGAACTCAACAAATGCACCACGCCTCAAACACCACTTCAGCCCGACATGTCGACATACCCCCTCATCCCCACTCCTCCTGGTGACTGGAAGAACAACATTTACGAGCTGCACGCTATTCGGATGTCCGCTTTGCATAACATTCACATTCGCGCTTTAAACTCGATCATCTATCATGCGCCAAATGTTGAACCGAAAGACGTGCCCTCGTTCATGAAGTACTGCAACAGTCTTGTACGTTTTATTCGCCGTTCCGTGAAGGAGTTAAATTATTGACGTACGCGCTTCGACGACTAGGTGGCTACCATCCACGAACACCACGCAACCGAGGAGCAAGTTGTATTCCCAGTCTTGTAAGCACATACTCTCAACGCCCAATGAACCACCACTAACCCAATCCACACAGCGAAGAAAAACTCGGCAACGGCGCCATGGAAGGCAACATGACCCAACACCAAGACTTTATGCCCAAGTTCGACGAATGGTCCGAACTCTGCAAGAACATTCTCGCCAAGAAAGCCGAATACAAGCCGGCCGAGTTCATCAAACTGATGCGAGAAAGCACAGACGTCCTGGCTGTACATCTCGTGGACGAGATTCCTACTATGGCGGTATGCCCGTACCCTTGAACCTTCACTATCAGGGTTTTGTACTGATGTAAGGTTTGCGGGATAGGCTGATAGGCTACGACCCCACTTTACTGAAGCCGAGCTTCAAGCCCTGGAACTCAAAATCGAGAAGAAGGTTCAAGAACTCGTCTCGCTGTGGGATATGCCGATTATGTTGGTTAACGGCGACAGCAGGTACAACTCATGGTTCCCAGAGGTAAGTCAGGCTACTATCCTGCCTAGCATGAGCCATGCGTGACCGAAGGCACTGAAACTCTATAGATACCTTCTCCTGTGATATTTATTGCCCGACATGTTCTTATGAGGCTGACAGGGGATATGTGGAAGTATGGCCAGTCCGATAAGTATATGCAGTTAAAACCAGAGTTTAAAGCCATGTACGGGCTTTGATTCGGTAGATGTGTCTGTTTAGTTGTCTTCATCCTGTCTCTAGTTTAATACGAGCGTTCGCGTTTCCTGCTCTTCTCGACTATCTTGCTTGCCACAGTCACTCCCCCACTAGCGCTGTTCAGTTACTTTCGATGTTTAGGCACACTGTATCTAGTTCTGTATCTATATACAACGAAGATTGTATGAAGCTAAGCAGGTCGCTATACATCCTCAAAGACTTCTAGACATCATGTCGATGATTGATAGACGAGCCCGAATAGGTTTATGAACCTGATAGTCCCAGATGACCTCAAACTCTCAGCCCCGTTTTACCTCGTTGCCTAGGATTTCGAGTCGCCAGTCCTAGTTTTTGAGCTTCTTTAAGAAGTTTAACTACCAATTCGACTCACCGCCAACACTACGCATGGTATATCCAGATCCTGTGAGTGCTTCGAGGCCCGGGTGGCCTAACGACTAGCAAACTATTCTCGTACTCATGAAATAGCAAATCCTCCGATTGTAATGGATAATGAGATTCATAATCCCGGAATCCAACAGCACAGGCTCATGTAAATGAATCACAAGCTGTAATATCATAGCGTAAGCTCCTAGAATTCGGATAATTCAAAACTGTTTTGCTTAGATTTTACCTCCGTTTCGTCTTACCGTTCGAGCTTCTCGGTCGCTTGTCTTCGGCCTTTGTAAGTAGAACGTCGGCTCGTATTTTAAAAATCTCTCGCCTCAAGTTGTCAAATAATGCGGTGTAGTGTTGAGTGGCGCAACATCCTCGGATGGCGCAGACCGCTCAGACCATGATGTATTGACGGTGCCATGCTCAATGATTTGAACCTAAGTATGATGGTCTATGAATGCGCGCTTCGCTGTTGTGGGTAGCTGCTGTAGCCATACCCATCTCGTTTCCGAACCACAAACTGCCAGTGTTCCTATTTGCTAGTCGCCTCATTTTCCCCGAGTTGGCTAGGCCCACCTTTTCAGCGTGTTTTGAGCTTGTATGCGCGAAGATAATCATGCTCCGCTGTGCTCAGTTACGTATGTAGCTGCATAAACTGACGTAGTCACTCAGCTCAGCTTTACGCTATTGTATAAGATCTTGCGCTGTCCTATCCTGGTTTCGTATTTCAAAGCTACCGTTGGCGAGGCCAAAATTATGATCCATTTCGTCAAAGTTTTACTCCTAACACTGAAACTGGTTCTGCTCAGAAAGCGTCGAGGTAGGACAACAGAACTGAACCTGGCATTAGCTCAAGGTATGTGCGAGCTGATCAAGCGGGCTCAGCTGATTATTGTTGTTACATGAGTAACGCCTGTTTTTCTCTGTATATTCAGTTCTCGGTGTCATGTGTAGGAGTTTCTTTTTTGACATCCACGTGTTTCGAATATGCCTGTCTTGTAGTCTAGTATTGACCAGACCATAAGTTACGCGTTCGATAAAACTTCAAACGAGCTAGGCGCATCGCCTGGTCATGGGCGCTTATCGATGCAAAAGTGTTCTGTCAATCATGTGACCCAGCGCTTAACCGCCTGAGCTTGATCTCAATTCCAACGCCATTATTAACTAATTCCCTGGTTTGTCCGTCTTACCTGACTTTATTCTGCTACAATGAGTCAAGTCATTAGTAAAATCGAGCAAAATGTAAAGAAGCGTTTCAAAAAGTTATTCAACCGTCCACCAAATGGCCGGGAACCCTCAACCGCGTCAGGACTGCAAGGACCAAGTACCCCAGTCATTGATGTTGCTCGTTCACAAACCGCACTTAATCCAGCGAATCCCCTTTACTCATTGCTCACAGCACTCTCGCCGCGTCCAGCGCCCGGTGATACTACACAACTCCCAGCGCCTGTTCCGTCAACACCACCGATAACGGAACAACGCGCCGTACACGATAGTTGGTTGGGGCTCAAAGCGTTTACTAGAGTCGTAAACGAAGGGGCTGAACTTCTGGGACCTCTGAAACCTGTCATCGGCGGCATATTGGAGGTTGTCGAGACCTTCGAGGTAAGAAGAGGCTGTGCTTTACCTTCCAGCGTCTAATCAACCACCTCGCCTAGCTTGCGGCCCAGAATCGCGAGGGTTATCAGAGGCTCAGGGCTGAGCTCAATGCGTTACTCCACGACCTCGCCGGATACTTTGGATCTTTGACACCGCTTACAATGACGTCTACCATTGTCAACCTAGCACAGTAAGCGATGGCATTACCTACTAGACTATCGATCTAACCGGCAAGCGCAGAGGGATCGAACGAGAACTTGAAATCATCCGACGGAAGCAGGAAAAAAGTGTAGTGGGGGACTATTTCAGAGCAGAAACAGATGCCGATCAGATACTTGAACACTACCGTAGCGTGCAAGGGCTGCTTCAACGACTGGCGGTTAGTGTTAGCTTCTGTAGGCCCGCGTCGTGTTGACGTGCGTATAGCTCAACGCAAACATCGAAACCTGGAAAATCGCCAGCGAACAAGCGATAGTATGTGACAGACTATGTTCGTGCAGATTATTCTAACCCTGGTGTTTTGGGCAGGAAACTCGGCTCGGCAAACTTCCGAATTCGCCTATCGCAAGATACCGCTCTACAAAGTCCAGTATTCTGCGAGACGAATGCACACCGAACACCCGCGTCAAGGTTCTGGGAGAGCTATACGAGTGGGCACGCGACAGCGAGAGCCAAAAGATTTACTGGCTGAACGGCATGGCGGGCACCGGCAAGACCACTATCGCGTTCAGCTTGTGCAAGGAACTAGAACGCTCTCAAGGGCTAGCTGCCAGTTTCTTCTGCTCACGACAGCTGCAAGAATGCCGCGAAGTCGATCGGATTGTACCTACGATCTCGTACCAGCTATCTCGGTTTTCTCTCCCGTTCCGGGCTGCCGTATCTCGGGTGCTTGAGACAGATCCGGATGTACATAATCAGCCGGTGCTCGACCAGTTCCGACAGTTGTTATTTGAACCGCTAGTCAAAGTGAAAGATGCTCTGCCTACCAGCCTTGTGGTCGTAGTTGACGCACTGGACGAATGTGACGAGAACCGAGGCGCAGAAATCTTGAAGTCTTTGCTTCTGTATGCGCAACACTTACCTGTCAAGTTCTTCGTGGCCAGTCGCCCAGACGCAAAGATACTCGACTCGATGCGCCACCAGAGGGAAGGTTACACCCCAAAGGAGCTACGTCTGCACGATCTTGACCGTTCGATCGTCGAGGAAGACATTAGAACGTATCTACTCACCAAAATCGAGCCACATGTGCAATTATCAGCAGCCCACCTCGACATCCTTGTCGAGCGGTCGGGTGTTCTATTCATCTACGCCGCTACGGTGGTTCGGTACATCGAGGCTGATAACTTCTCTAGAGCCACGAAACGATTTAAGGAAGTCTTGACCAGTGTATCTAACGGCTCTGCAAGCAGCAGCGACAAGGATATCAACGAACTATATAGCATAATACTTGCGGCAGCGTTCGACAATCCAGCTCTAACTGAGTCGGACCGCGCCGATATAGAACAAATTCTCAACACTGTTGTATGCGCTCAGGAACCACTGTCGGTAAAGGTTATAGCTGGTTTATTGGGACTCGACAGCGAGACGGTACATGCCGCGTTGCGTCCGCTACTCTCAGTACTACAGGTTTCAGATACGACCCAAACCATTACAACTCTGCATGAATCGTTTCCAGACTACTTACTCGACAAAAGCCGCTCCGGCGCGTTCCACTGTGATCCAAGGGAGCATAATGGGCGCTTAGCACGGATATGCTTTAACCAAATCAGTATACTCGGTCATCGGTTTAACATTTGCGAGTTCGAGTCGTCGTATATATTCGACAAAGACGTACCTGACCTACCTACTCGGATCGAGAAAGCTATCTCTAAGGAGCTTCGGTATGCTAGCCACTACTGGGGTGTTCATCTTATGCTTGCTAGATCGGACTCTCGAGATCTTGCTAGCATGCTTCTAAGCCTTTTGTCGGACCAGTTTCTGTTATGGCTGGAGGTGATGAATCTATGCGAGTATATATACGACTGTGTTAGAACGCTCTATCGTATGCAGAAGTGGGCTTCGGTAAGTTTTGGTGTCAAGAAGGTTGACGTATAGCTCATGGTTGTGTAGAGTACTGAATGCCTGGAAGAAAACATCAAGCAGCTGCTGCGAGATGCGTGGATATTTGCTGCTTCGTTCGCGTCGAGCCCGGCTAGACTTGGTACCCCACACATTTATATCTCAGCGCTAACGTTTTGGCCTGATCACAGCCTGATAACAGAGTTTTATAAGCAGGATAGGTCAAAGATTATAACTAGCGCAAGTACTGCAATGAACTTGCGGAGTGCAACTCCGTTGTCTATACAAAATACCCAGAGTGAAATCAAGAGTCTATCATACTCACCAAACGGCGCGTACGTTGTATCGGGCTCTAGTGACAACACCATACGTGTCTGGGACGCACACACCGGTCAGCCAGTGGGGCAGTCGCTGGAGGGACATACCGACTGGGTCAACTCTGTTGCGTACTCACCAGATGGCGCATATATCGTATCCGGCTCTAATGACAACATCATACGTATCTGGGACGCACGCACTCGTCAGCCAGTGGGACAGTCGTTGGAGGGACATA
>WSTH01000170.1:0-35251 GCA_019616345.1 Ceratobasidium sp. 395 | reverse complement strand
CGCGTTCAGCACAGGGGAGAAGCAGTGCGTCAGGACACAGACTCGGGTGGTTCCCCTTCCCCTCGGAAGAGTTCGAAGCTTTATGGGTTTCACCCAATCGGCCCGCGGTGAACCACGTTCTCAGCATCCGACCGAGCCGGGCTATCTAACCGCCGCGATACCGCGCAAACCCTAAGATCTACGATGAACGCCACATATTTGGGTTTAGGCTGAGACTGACATCTTGACTCACGACCGATCTGATTTTCCGATGGGAAGCTGTCACCATGTCCCTACCCTGTGATCGGGCTTGCCTATATTTCCGAGATGAGCACAGTATTGTACGCACGTCTTAGTATATGCGTAGCGTCTCGCTACTACGCCGCAGAGCTGTATTTTTGTACTGGACCCGAGTCTTAGTACTTGATCGGCCACAGCAGTGCAAGTTTTGCCCGTCGTGTCAGAAAGTACTGGTCTTACTCCAGGGATGCCCTGGATCGAGGCAGCTGGGTTGTGTGTCGAGATAAGATGAAAAGTTGCTGTTTCAGATGTCCCGTATCGTCATCCAACAGTCAATCCTGGACCACATGATTACCGAACGTAAATAGTAATAGCGACCACACTTTTAATTCCTTGATGGTCCTCGCTGTGGGTGCATCCCACGTGGCGGTCACATCGGAGGTCCTCGGGAGGTGCAACAAGAATCTACTTGAGTAGTACTTTAATGCTCAATTACCATAAAGATAAGCAGACTTATACATCGTACAGGGATTCTTTCAAGCCGGGGTCTCTGCTTGTAGTATCTACTATAGTTTTGGATTCAGGACGGCTGTTCGCGTCCTCGTCAAGCTCAGTGCACCACAAGAGATGAGCACGTGGAACATCAAGGTGCTAATCCACAGCAACGGTAGGAACCATGATGCCCGATCCAACCCTCGCCGTGGAGCCATCAGCCACTACACCGGGCCATAGTTAACATCCAGGCCGATGGCTCAGGAAGCATATGCATAGCGTGAGTAGTACTCCAGTCAGGTCCCAGGTAAGATGTGCATTTCGAGCTCCACTCATTTTACCCTTCTACACTTCCAAGTGCTTAGCTCGGATCTACTTGGGATCATTCTCCAACACTGCTGAAGAAGGACCTATCCTCGTTCGTGCGATTGGTTCATCTGGGCTTAGAGTATGGCGTCAGTTCAACTCAACTAGCCTTTTTAATCCGGCGGTATGGCAATGGGCTCGCGGCAAGCAGTTTGAATTTCATATGATCTGCATGATATTGACTGGGTGAATGCGCCATTCTGATATCGAAGACTGGTGTGACGGGTGAAGTTCAATAACCGAATTACACCTGTCATGTTTTTGGGGTCTGGTTTATCCTCGATTGCTCCTATTGCAGCCGCAAGTAAAAAGCCCTTTGATTCAACTTCCGCTCAATGTCAGACCGGCTTTCTAACGTGGGCTGGAATGAACATTTACATAGAGCTGGTTTACCGTATCTACGCAGAGGGCAATAGAGCTGGGTCCACGTGGAAGCTCGGTCCAAGTCTGTTTTCGCCCAAATGATTCAAGGTCAGGAGTTGATAATTAGTGCCTATTTTTAGTTCTGGCTATCTCCGCGGAAAAAAAATCACAACTACTTATTGGAAGGCCGGATATTGTCTATGCTATCACAGCTATTTACGTCACTCAACCTTTGGGCCAGGTCGTTGGTCCGTGTGCTATATGCGCACAAAACACTCACTGCGGTCTAGCTTTCGCGGTGTTGTGGGATAGCCCAAGCCGCCGAAGGCGGTATTGAGTGTTTGATCGGGCCACCCAGACTGCGGTCGTGGAGATCGCAAGGCTGGGTATGGCATCAAGCCACAACGAGTGCGCTCCGCAGGCCGTGTCTCCTCAGCGTCTTGGTGTTGGTACCTTAGATAGGTTTGGCTGAGCTGCGCGCAATTACCATTGATTTCGTTCTAGCTACAGGTCGTTTTATTGGAGAGCGTCTGGATTTTCACTCTGTCTATATTTCTTGAGACGATAGAAGTTAAGACCTCAGCTGAACGGTACTGAAATGATAGCTTCAAACTTTATAGGTGCTTGAACTAGTTTCTGGGAACAATCTTCACTATGAGTGGAGGAGGCCAAATTTAACAATTATCACACAGATAACTGAGTAAAAGCTTTTCCTGGAGAAGTCTGGTAGCAAGTGCTCATGATTGAATCCTTGACGCGCGTTGGCCAGTGGCCAAGCCGAAGAAAGGGAACGCGATCACGTGGTGTCGCGTCAGGATGTTGCCTCACGTGAGAAATTGATTTCCTCCTGACTTTCTCTTCGCCGACCACTTCAGTGTGGTCTCATAAATTCTGCTCATGTCACAAGCCAACGAAGACTGGAACTTGCTTAACATGAGCGATGGTGGTATTTCGGACAAGGTCTGCAATCGCTTAGTTGCTACCAAATTTGAGCCAAGCTGACCCCATTGCGACAGCAGACCGCTTCAAAATCGCAATTGAGCGTGAGTAGCAAGTAGGATTGTGTATTTTGGGAACTAATTAACTATGGGCAGTCTACTGCTACGACTTTGGGAGCCAAGCTACCTTCTACATGGGACCTATTTGAGGGTTCCTCCAGCGACCCACGTGTAAGCGACTGTCGAGTCGAGCAATGCAGTTCTCTAACGTGTTAAGGCACTCTTAGCCCACTCCCAAAGCGCTTACCTCTCTTAGACCCGCGCCCCCTTCAGCCTCCACACCTGAATCTCCGGTATCAGATCGACAAGCGGCTATAGTTACTAAACTTCTCGACGCAACGAAACGGCTCCGGACCGAGCGAGACGAACTACGCCGTAGCAAAGAGTTCGCAGAAGCCGAGCTCTGCGCACTTAAACAGTCTCGAAAACTAGCCTCCACGTCCGACCCGCAATATGAAACCAAGATCACCGAGCTGACGGAAAGCCTCAATGCTGCACGCGCGACGATCGCCTCTCTTGAACGACAATCCCTATCGCTCTCTTCCTCTACCCTTTTACAATCATCCTCACAACCGCCTGGCACACCAAACAGAACTACAATCATCCCTGCCCTTCGCGCCCAAATCACTGAACTCAACTCGCGCGTCGAGCGCCGAACTGAACAGATTGGGGTTCACCAACACGAAATCAAACGTCTCGAGGCGCACCTAGGTATGACACAAGATACGGTCCAGGAACTTCAGGACGAACTGGGCCAGATCGAGGTTCAGCGACAGGCTTTGGTTGAGGATGCCGAGCTAGCGAGGGAGGAGAGGGATACTGCCCGAAGAGCGCTACAGGAAGGCCAGAGGATGGAAGCAGAAGGCGCGGAGGAGGAAAAGGTCGCCCTCGTCCACGTTATTTTCAACGCCCTTGGCAAAGCTATGGTGAACCAGCGTACGGCCGAATCTTACCACGACAAACTCGAGGCGCAAACAAAAACGACCACGGCCCTACGGGATCAATTAGGACAACGTACGAACGAGGTCGACCTCTTGATGACCCAAGTCGACGGCGTCAACGCTCGGATATCTGCATTACGACAGGAGCTCCAAGCCGAGCAGCGACGCGTCGCCGAAGAACAATCACGAGCGGACAAGGCCGAACAACGTGCTGCTGACGCCGAAGCACAAGCAGAAGCCGCCAAGTCGTCTGCGACAGAAGAGCAACAATGGGCGGTTGAACACAAGACCAAGCTCGAGGAAACTCAATCGGAGCTCGCCCTTGCCAAACAACAGGTCGCGAAACTGGAGTCTACTCTGGCCGAAGCTCAGTCTGCGAGGGAAGAGCTCGAAGCTTGTGAAGTCGCGCTCGAGGGATTACGAGACGAGTTGGAGGCCGAACGGACCAAGGGAGCTCAATCCGTCGAATCGATTCAAGCGGTTCTGGACCAACAGCGTGTCGAGACAAGCCGCAAGTCGTCCGAGCTGGACGCGCTCAAGGACGAATTCGTCGCCACCGCCGCCGACTTGGACGCACGCAACACGCAACTCGCGTCTCGAACCGCCGAGCTGGAGTCTGCGCAGGCCGACTTGGAGACCAAGGCTTCCGAACTTGAGTTCAAGGACGTCCAGTTCAGCCAACTCAAGGCCGACCACGCGGCGTTGCAGAGTTGTCTCCAAGCCCTCCAATCGAGCTTCGAAGGAAAGCAGACCGAGCTTGACGCGCTCCGTTCGAATCAACACGCGGCCCAGGTCGAGTTTGAGTCACTTCAAGCGGGATACGATGCCAAGCAAGCCGAGTTCCGCACGCTCCAATCTGGATTCGACACTCTCCGTGCCGAGGTGGATCAGAAGAGCGCAGAGGTCCTTCGGTTGACGGCAGCATTGGACGCTGGCGCGGCTGGCTCCCAGGCTGAACTCGAATCTCTTCGGGTCGAGCTGCAAGCTGCGCGTGAAACCTCCACAAAATTACGACACGCGTTCGAAGAGGTCCGGGCAGAACTTGTGCAGATGACCGACAAGACGGACGTACTGGGCGTCGAGAAGAGCGTGGTTACGGGTGAACTGAGGCTTGCAAAAGAGCAGTTTGGGGAGTTGCGGGAACGAATCGGAGAGTTGGAGGGTCTGGTCAGCGGCGCAGAGGGTCTCGAGACGGAACTCGCTGGCGCAGTGAAGGATTTGGAGACCGCCAAGACGGAACGTGCCTCGTTAGAACAGCGCTATGAAGATTCTCACCAGCAACTAGCCGAACTGCAGCATCAGCACAGCGAGATCCAGCAAGAACTCGCCGCTACCCGAACGCGCGCCTCGGAAATGCAGGCTCAACTTGAAGACGTCGAGATGCGCGCGCCTGCGAGCGAGATGGATAACTTACGAGCTCAGCTGGAAGCCAAGGTCGCTGAAACAGCGGCTCTCCAGACCCAGGTGGCCGAAATCGAGGATTTGCGGGTGCAGGTGGCCGAACTGGAAGATACGCGCGCTCAAGTGGTCGAGTTGGAACGACTCGTGGTCGAGGCTCAAGCTAGTAGACCTGGGGAGGGCGTTGTTGTCCTTCAGACTCGCATACAGGAACTTGAACACGTAGAGGCGGAGCTTCGTGCGAGGATACAAGGCTTTGAGCAGATGGAGGCGCATATCGGAGTGCTAGAAGGAGAGTTGCGTGGAATGCAGGGTGTGCGGGAGGAACTTCGAGTCTTACAAGATAGGTGAACAACATCCTCTGCCTTGGTAATCAAGTATACTGAAGCTTGTGAGCCAGCTCCGCGAAACAACAAAGCGTTATTAACGAGCTGGAAACCCGACTGGCGAGCTCTGGTGGTTCTTCGGAAGCGCTCGATAGGTTACAAGAGCAATATGAGATGGTGCTGCAAGATGCCAAGCGTATGACGGCCGAGGTAGAGGGTTACGACGACAAGTTCCTTGAGTGAGTCCTAGCTGAAACTGATTATTGGCATTAATAACTAATACTCGCTCGATTCGCAGGGTCCTCAAACGCGAGAAAAAGCTGGAGATCAAGGTTGGAAATTTGACGCGAAAGCTGCGTGCGACGCAGACCAAGCTGGACAACGCCAAGGCCGCCCAGGCCGCTTCTCCTCCTGTATCTGCTTCGAACTCTATCCCTGTTGCCCCTGCACCGCAACCGCAGCCTCAAGCTCTTACAGCCGCATCCCGGCCAGCCCTTGCCACCACTCTCGCTCCTCCAGCCTCTTCTGCTGGGCCTTCTCGTTCACCAGCTCGGCCGCTTTCGGCGTCTGCGCCTCCGAGTCGTTCACCCCAACGCGCACCCTCTGCTGCGTCTACTAGGACTAATGCAAACTCCATGTTTGGTTCGTCGGGCACATCCTCAGCTGCTACATCAGTCTTCTCCGCATCCAGCTCCACCGGCGCTGGCTCTCTCACGTTCACCACCGGTTCACGGTTTTCTGTCTCGGTCGCGGGATCCAAGCCGCCCAAGTCCCCGACCCGATCTCCAGCACGCCGACCGCTGCCAGACTTTAGTTCAAAACTGGGAAGCTCAGCCCCTGCCGCTCCCGCATCTGGACGGGCCGCATTACGACCCCTCCCTATATTTGGTACCCAGCCTGCGGCTGAACCAGCCAAACCATCACCCGAGGGCAACTCTCGAAAACGACCGATTCCTGATGAGTTTTCGGATGCTACGCCTGGAATACATGCTGAAGTCGCCGCTACGACTCCTCGTGCGCACGCGAGATTCAAGACTTTGGCTGGGGCTGGTGCGGGGATTATCAAAAAGGGGTTCACTCCCTCAAGAACGGCGGCTAAGGGGAGTGAGGGGAGGTAGGATGTATAGACTGTGTGGTGTACGTTATTGGTGTACGTAGGCTTATGGGTGTACGGATGGGTTTTGTGTACGGACATTTGTAATTTTCTTTGTTTTTATTTTCAAGTCATCGCTGCGTTTTATCTCTCTAGAGTTCAAAAAAATTGTAAAATTCTCGCCTTTATTGGTCTAGAGCTGCTCTTTCGATCGGTGGCGAGTAATATCGACAGAAAGTCCAGAACAGTCTTGCTGCCAGTACAAGATATGCCAAGGGCAGGGACAACGAGACTGGAGTAGCTAATGTAGGTGACATTCACAACTTGAGCACTCCCATTGTGGTAGCTGTAGACCATCCGAGTTCTATAAGTTCTGTGCAAACCTGAGTCTAGACTAGAGCGGTTATAGAGCAGAAACGGCGAACACATTCAGTATAAAATCTAACATTAGCCCCTAGAGTATCGCAGTACAGCTAAAGAGGCGCGATATCAGTAGCTTAGAGTCAGACAGTGCTGGATACAAGGAAGATAGCGTTAACCATATAATAGCCGTATGAGATGGATGATCGGCTAGCGAGCATACCAGTTGGCTTTTAAGCTGAAATATAGTCTAGGGGTACTTAGAGCCATAGAGGTATTTCTGGATGTTAATCATAGGGAGCCTAGCACGAGGGGAGAGCGGAGGAAGAGGGACGGGGATTGTGGTGGCGAGAAGGCAAGAATCAGACGCGCAATGGAATAGGTATTTGTTCATGTTTGGTGCTACGCTAATCGGCTGATTCGTTTACCCATATTGAAGGTTTTCTCTTCAAGACACAAGAGATTGCGTTTAACCCTCCGGATCCGAAAGGTCAAGCCCATATGTTAGAGCCAGTGTTACTTGCTACGAGCGAAACCGCTCTTGCTTTCCGATGGGACGCAGCAAATTAAAACAGAAATCCAAGTATGCATCAACGGTATTGGTTGCCAAAAAGACAAAGTTATAGAGAAAGCAGTGCAAGTTGAAAAAGCTACAGACGGGTTTAAAGGAAAGATGCTTTGGTGGAAGATAGTACGATGATGAAAACCATATATAGAAATTGATTGGAGAAGGGTAAAAAAGTAGGTGGGGCGTGCAACGCCGGCTGCATTGAGCCTTTGGTAGTTAAAAAGAGCCACCCCTAGGACAAGTCGTTAAAGTAAGGATGCACAAGGGCGCGTTTAGCTAAGAGTCAAACGCATTAGTTTAGGAGCTATAAGTGGGGCAAGAGGTGACGCTCACCAGAAATGCGGTTCGCCGTGTCATATATCAACGTTCGCTGAGCAAATCTATATTAGCGGGTAGTACTAAGAACGATTCAAGTACTCACGGCAATCAAATCCAAGCCTTGGCTGTCTATACCTCGAATGTTTGACGCGAGATCGGCCGCTGACCATTGGGGGAATGACTCCTTGTAATCCGGCAGCTGAGAAACACCGGGCCAGACCTCCTCGTTCGGTGTCCCCAGTAACCTAGGCGATGGCGTCGGGACCCTCAGCTCGGCAATCCCGATTAGATAGGAAGGAAACTTACCTAAAGATCCTGAAGATCTGGTCGATTTCCGAGTCACCAGGGAACAGAGGTTGCCCGTGCATAACCATCTCTGCGATGATGCAGCCGACGGACCACATATCGATGGCCGTACTATAGTGACGAGAACCAAGGAGTACCTCGGGTGAACGATACCAGAGAGTAACAACCTAGGTTGCGATGGAATTTAATTTCCGGATAACAATGTAAAAAGGAACACCACGCACCTCGTGTGTATAAGTCCGAAGCGGAATACCAAAAGCACGGGCGAGACCAAAATCCGCCAATTTCAGGTTCTCGTTGCTGTCTGTTCGGCTCGTCAGTTGGGCAGGCGTGTAAACTGTAGAAACAAACGCACCAACGAGCAAATTTTGTGGTTTGAGATCACGATGCAAGATACGGTGACCGTGGCAGTAGCGTAGACCAGCCAGAAGCTGATGTGTAAATTTCTAAAAGAAATGTTAGGTGGCGCAACGTTGACGATAGTAATAACGAACTTTGATGATTCGCTTGTCCATGCCACGGTTCCCGTTCTTGTTGTTGACGGATTCCATGTAGCTAAGAGGCAAATATTTATTAAATATTCAATATATCTTGTTAGAGGGCTTACCGTTTCAAATCCATATCCAAGAATTCGAAGACGAGGTAAAGCTTGCTGTCGGCATGCACAATATCTAACAGTCTACAGTTGGATCCCTTTTAGCTCTCGGCACGTAATCCATTAAACAAAACGCGAAAACTCACGGTACAACGTTGTCATCCTTGAGCTCCTTGAGCAAGCTGATTTCGCGGATGGCAGTGCTAGGTACACCCTCATCTTCTGCCTCCAAACGAATCTTTTTCAACGCAACAATGCGGCCAGTGTTGATATCTCGTGCTTTATATACAACACCGTATGTACCTAGAGGAATTTGTCGATTGGATAGGTGGTGGATAGTGGAGCGCTTAGGCCAAAGAACTAGCGGAGTGTGTCAGGAAAACATACCCTCGCCAACTTTTTCAAGTTTTGCATAGTTCTCCATACTAAAAGACTCGGTGGTCTGCGGGAGAGTATGAATAGGTCTGCTCCGAGTTTGTGGTGGAGGAAGGCAGAAGTCTCTTAGGAGTAATTGGCAATAAGAGATTACAACCAGTCACATGCTAAAATGTCTAAAATAGGAAGTTTGTCTCATCACACCCGGGAGTGATATCTTCCCGGTGCCAGACAATAATATTATATTAGCACTACTTCGGCTTCGTTCAGTAATATCCCCGAGTAAAAAGAAATCCGGATCGCTGCATTCACAAATATGGTAGAGCGGTTGCCCCCACTATCACCTCTTAAACTTGTTAGTTTCGGCAGTCGAGCAAGCATACCAGACATTTTTCTATCGCTATCGATCCAAGCCTGCTTGAGGGCCTCCCTAAACCCCCAGTTCACGATCTCTTTCCCCCTCCCATCATGGATATGTCCAAATACATGCAACCGTGGTCGAACAAGTCGAACCCTATCGAGCAGCGCCGGGCAGCCAGCAACTCGGCCTCTTGCTGTCTTGTCCAGGTGATTCATTGGAGGGGTGTGGGTGATCAGAATATCCGTTTCAAGCGGAATATCCTCCCAGATTTCCCGAACTCGTTCGGGATGCACTCGCGCTTGGGGATATTGGAATGCACCTCGTCCCAGTTCAGGTGTTAAAGGAGACCCGAAGACACGCAGTTCGCGATCACGAACTGTGATAGTAGTAGCAGAGTGCTCAAGATAGATGATACCAAGCGCTTGCCAGTCTATAACAGGATCTTCAGCCGAACATTGACTCGTCTCGCGATATTCTGCATCCAATCCTAGGTCGTGATTTCCCGCAATTACAAGCTTGATGGGATGTGATAGAGAAGATATCCATGTAGCCGCTACGCGAAGTTGATCAACGCTCCCGATATCGGTCAAGTCACCCGCATGGATGAGAATATCACCCTCGGGTACGGGGGGTTCTGTACCGTGAGTATCAGATATGCAGACAACACGGATGGGAGCTTGTTTCTGGGCCGACATGAGGCGCTTTGGTCAAACAGAATAATGTCCAAGATCAAGCCTGAACATTGGTTATGTTTGGCATCGCCGATCAGCGCTTATAGATCACAATCACAAACAGGTTTGTCACAAGATACAACTTATGGAAATATCATATACCAAAAAGGAACACATTGAAGCCTACCAGAGCTGGGTATCCTGACCGACTCGATAGAAGGGCTATATTACGACCACCTATGCCTCGTTCAATGAATCTCCTACGCGATAAGGAGGTTGGATAGCAGCATTCACAAATATAGTCGGTCGCCTGCTTCCGTTAAGTCCGTTATCCCAAGTAAGCCTAGCACATCGAGATACTGCACTCAACGCCTTCTTATCACTTTCAGCCCGAGCATGCTTCATCCTCTGCTTAAACCCCCAATCAACAGTCTCAATCCCCTCGACTCGTGAATGTGTCCAAAGACATGCAAAATAGGCTGGACGCGCCGAAGTTTGTCGAGTAAAGCTGGACAACCGGCAGGTTTACCCCCTCTAGTCATATCCAAGTGATGAATTGGAGGTCCGTGAGTGATCAAAATATCTGTATCGAGCGGGATGTCCTCCCAAACCGCCCGAGCGCGTTCAGGCAACAAGTGCGCTTGAGGATACTGAAACGCCCATTGACCCAGCTCGGGTGTATACGGAGATCCAAAGACACGTAATCCACGACCGAGTACGGTAATCTGAGCCGACGAGTGCTCAAGATAGGTAATACCGAGAGCAGACCAATCGATTTCGGGGTCCTCAGCAGGATTACGCTTTGCCGCACGAAGCTTGGCGTCTAACCCTCGATCATGGTTGCCCCCAATCACGAGCTTAGTAGGATGTGGGAGTGAAGAGAGCCATTTCGCCACTTGACGAAGCTCGCTTGCGCTCCCCACGTTTGTCAAGTCTCCGGCATGAACGAGGATATCACCGTCAGGGATGGGTGGTTGAGCGTTGTGAGTGTCTGAGATGCAGACGATGCGAATAGGATTTTCAGCCTGGGGAGACATGGATTCGGTCAACGGGGGGTGGTCGAAGAGTACACAGTTTGCACGCCAGTTAAACGTTTTGTCTGATGTGCCACAGGCACGCACTTTGCATTTATTGTGCTCTAAAAATACTGGCATTGACATCGTGGCGGTGCAAGCATAGCAAAGCCGTTGGGAGCCAACTCCGCCTGGGCACCTGTTAAGGACCAGCTATCTAAACAGCGAAGACGGAGCAAAGGCTCGAACGTATCGAATATCACAGGTATAGATTTAGACCCCTATAAATTACATAAATGTAGCACCTCGATGAACTTTATGATTGAGGTTGTACGCTTTGCGACTTTTGTTTAATAACTTCTACAGTATCACCAAAGCCTCCAACAAAACGGGCGTAGCCTTGAAGTATGAAAATGCAGTTCGGAACTACTACAGCACAGGGAGTCTGGGATACGGTTTGACACCCAAGTACATAGCTCCTGCGATGGTTCAATATCACATAGTAGGCTATCAGGCTGTGTAAAGCTCGAACGGCGAGTTGAGGCTGAAACAGGTATCTCGATTTGTCCACCAAGTGAAAGCTGTTCGAGCTCGTAGCTCGTGATCATAGCCTTCAAAGCAACCTCATCCTGGATCGTTCCCGTTAGGTGAATAGCGCGAAGTGATGCAGTAGCCATGGTAGAGTCTTCGGCTACTTTGTTCGAGAACCTAGACATTGCACTCAATGTCTTGCTATCGTATTTCCCATTATGGAGGTAAAGGGTGTGAAGGAGGGGCAATGACCGAAGGAAAGTACCGAGGTCATCTGGTCGGCATCGTGATTCCAAAGACAATGTAGATATCATAAACGTCCGTAGAAGCGGGAAAATGGGTATAAGGCCGTTGATATTAATGGAGCTCCCTGGCTCATAAGTGGGAAGGCTAGTCGCTGAGAGGTTTAGGTGTACTAAATAGAGACCGGGCTCAAAACGACGTAGTAGACGACCGAGAGAATGAGGTCTAATATCATCTAAATAAAGGGAACGCAAACATGGCAACGATATCGGATCAGCCAGTGGCTCAATCGGTTCCTTGAAACACAGGTCCTTAAGTGTTAGCTGAAGTAACATCGGGCTGGCACGTAGTATCTTTGCTAAATTTTTGAATTGCATTCTGGCTTTGGTTTCAAGCCTGAGCTCGAAGAGATCGTCATACGCGGCACTATCCCAATTCAAATAGACATGCCCCAATCGAAGTATACGTAGTGGTCTCAGGAAGCTGTTGATCTTGTCCCGAGAGTGCCATTTATAAACATCAAGTGGTAAAAGAGAGTCATAAGACCCGTTCCATGGCGAAAGGCAAACGGAGAGTTCGGTCACTGATCCAGGAGCGCCGTGGCCAAACCAGCAGCTCATTATTTCGTATACATTCGATAAGCAGTGTGTTACAATGCTTAAGGTACGAAAACGGCTTGCATGTCCGACAAGGATGGGAAGGCTTGTGGTCAGGTAGGTGT
Source organism: Ceratobasidium sp. 395 (assembly GCA_019616345.1). Lineage (NCBI taxonomy): Eukaryota > Fungi > Basidiomycota > Agaricomycetes > Cantharellales > Ceratobasidiaceae > Ceratobasidium > Ceratobasidium sp. 395. Next base: position 22,993 of record WSTH01000170.1, on the reverse strand, counting down.
ACTCCAGGTTGAGTACGATGTGGAGGGGGGCGCTGGAGCTGCGTTCAAGCCAGAGGCGAGCTAGTTCAAGGTTTGGCTGATGATGGTTGTCCACAGAAAGGTTCACGAGCGACCAGAAAGCAGGTAAATCAAGTATTATACGGCGCCACTGCTTGCAGACACTGACCAAAGCGGTTGTGCGCCGATATATATTGGGGCGAGCGAAGCCCGTAACCCATACTGGCTGGGCTTGGTCGATACAGTGATAGAACAGATCGATTAACACCTCGATAGGAAGTGTGTTGATATGAGCTTTTCGTCTGTTTCGTAATCGATTTAATTGTGCGCGCGGATCGGCAGAGTCGAGATTAGTCAAGTGGCAGTCTATCCTAGACGGTAAATGTCTTCTATCAGGGTGTGTGTCGAGAATGTACGATGCGTCTTCCAACGCCGATAAAGCATCTTGATAGTCTGAAAAGGCAGCAAAGAGGCGAAGTCCTGCATCTTCCCATAATTTTCGAGCAGATTCAAAACGTGAAGCCTTTTTAATCAAGTAGACATGAGATTTCTCGTGCTCCAGTTTTTAGCAATTAGTATGGACTCACGCCATATATGGGGGTACTCATGTAATGTAGTTCGTGACACTGAACGTTTGAGGTGGTTGAGAAGCTGGAATCGCCCTGATACCAGGTGATTGCATGCCTTCGGCGCTAATGCTCTCCAGCAGCAGTGTCGGAGGTCCCTGTTTTATTACTTCTGCACATCGTGCCCGTCCAATCTGCAGGAACACGCGCAAAAGGCTCCGATTGAATAGTTATATCCTTGGCCGAGAGTGTGATACATATTAACGGATGAGGAACATTACGATGACTATTTTTACAATGTTTACGGACGTGGTTAACCTACGACTTAGGAAGAGAATAGGCTCAGAACTACTACTGGTTCATAGAAGAAATTGAGTCGCAACGTTAGGGAACGGTCCCACGCAGCGCATATACTGCGTCGCAGTCAACGCAGTTAGGGTTAATGTATGCGAAGTGATAAGTCAGTGGTTTTTAGCCATGGAAGCTAGGCACAGTCAAGATGGTATGACGCTGCGTGCCTACAGAAGCAAACGAACCGCGTGGGGTGGGGTGCAGGGAACCAATCAAAGACGAGGAGCGTTGTGTTCGGAGATATCACGTGACATTTGACACCCGTATCAAGCGGTCAACTCGGTGTCCGCAGTTACCTGGATTCCAAGCCTCGCGGTGAGTGTCAGTATATGTGGTGGGATGTGGCTGTGCATAAACGTGGTGGACGGTTGTTTGTTTTGAGGTGGCAGAAAATGGGCAACACAACACTCACCGCTCGGCTTGGTCCATTTTGCCGGCCAAACGTACCGGAAGTCGACCAATATTTCGCCACCTCCAGATCGTATTTTAAGCCTAAATAGAACTTACTCCCCCTATTTCGATGTCGCTCTTTCGCATGGCGTAGCTAGTTTTGCGAAATTCCGCCGCGTTGGGGGCGCGGTTCGGTGCACAAAGTCGGCTTCGCGCATAGTCGATCAAGAAATATTCGCCTAGAGCCCGGCGCTTAACGTGCCTCCGAAGGTCTTCTAGCCCCTATTCCTCGCCGCTCTCGCCCTCTCCCTCAACTGCGACCGCTAGATGAAGATCTGAACGACGAAGCGTCACCTTACGACGCTACAGGCGAGTTTTCTTGGCGACCCCAGTCCCAGAATCAATTCTGACGACGAGCAAATGCCTGCATAGGGCGTTCCGAAGGCCTGCAGTGCGTATTGGAACTGTTCTAAGGTCCTTAACTTCATGGAAGCTGAACGGCGTCGTCATTATTCTCGATCATGACTTCTCCCTCGTCGTCTTGACTCTCTCCATCTCTCGTCCACGTCCGCATCTGCCACATTTGCGGCTACCTCCTTGTTAACGTTGTCCAGAATCTCGTCTGCGCCCAAATCACCAGCGCCTCCCGCGTTCTCGACGTATGCTCCAGGCGCGACCCCGGCTTCCGCCTCCCGCTCGTGGTTCTCGATGGCGGCTGCGCCGTTATCCACGCCACGCTGGGACTCGCCGCTTCCCGCAACAAGGGGCCCAGTATTGCAACGCCTCTGGCTGTCACGCGTCGACGGTTGGGCCACTCTTATCGCACGCGCCTCGTCCTGACCGCTGTACCTACGTTCGCGCCGAACCCGGCGTCAGGAAGTTTATTACGGGCTTCATGTTGCGGAAAACGGCGCCCTAATGTATGATGAGTACGACATTATCTTATTGTCAATCAATAACTCACCATAGTTAACGCCTCGGTGCATATGAGGATCTTAAACTTCCATTCTTGAACCCTGCTCGAGAATGCGCTTACGGAAGCTTGTCTGGTAGGGGTGATAGAGCTGCATTTGCCTGCAAACCGAAGAAACGACGTGATTGCGCCAAGAGTTGAGGATGCTGTAGCCAAGGTCGTGGGAGTCAACACAGATGAGTGTCTCCGTCGGGTTAGCCTTGGAGATATAATGTTGTATTTTGTTCACTGCAGACGCACCTTTGAGCTGGTGAGTTGAGTGGATGATGTTTGAGCGGCGGTCCCCCATGGTGAGCTCGTAGGGTCGTCCCGGGAGGCGAGTATATCCTTGGTTTGCGCCCACATCTTCTTGATCGCCGTCGTCGCAGCCGCGAGCATAGGCGTGTGGGGCGGCAGCTGCCAGCGTAGCTCCCCTGTCGTCGCGTGCGCGGGCCGAAAGCCCGCCTCGATCCGTAAATACCTTCGGCTGCTCGATCTCGATGTAGCTCAGTGTCAACACGATTCAGACAATCATGTTAGGCTGGAGGAAGCAGTTCATGACGAAGAGAAGTGTCTTCCCGCATCCCATGCCCGCAATCACTAACACGCCTTACTTATCCTATTGTACATGTGGTGTCGATTGGCCACGGGTACGGTAAGCGGCCTGTCGCTTTCTCGGTCGCCTCTATGAGCCACTTTTGAAGCATCGAACTAGCTGTGCCGGCGGCTCCCAGACGGTGTCGGTGGCGGTAAGGTTCTCAGTGGTGAGGACCATGTCCGCGAGGTCATCCAAGACGGCATCCAGCTCCTCAAGTGCCAAAAAATTGGATTTTAGCCCATGTACTGCCAAAAAAAAACATGAATATATGCACATACCAAATCATTTCCCCCCTCTTTGACCTCCCGATCTAGTAGGGCCTGGATTTCCTCATCCGCAGGCACGTCTTTGAGATCGCCGTTGAACGTTTCGAGGTCGCAGAGGGTGATGAATCGACCATTTGCTCACCGCGGCTCAAGGTCTTCAGCCCAGAGACAGGTAAGCGCCGGGCTCTTAAGTCGTTCCCATATGAAAACATCCCGCCGCACGCCGCGTCGCGCGCACCTATACCGGCGCCAAAAATTATTTCAAAAATACGCCATACATTTTTCGATGTCTCGCTACCCACATGCAAAAAACCAGTTTCCTACATCTGTTTGTGGCGGAGCGGCGCGTCTCGAGATCCTCCCCCCCCTGACTGGCAAAATGTACCAAGCCGAGCGGTGAGAGTTTCGTGCCCCTCGTTCTGCCTCCCCAAAACAAACAACCGACAAACAACCATTTTGCACTGCCACCACTCACCGACTTAGCGCCCACGCCCCTCGCACTCTCACCGCGAGGCTTGGAATCCAGGTAATGTCCGCAGTTGTGATGGCGAATGCGTTAATAGGGAGTTTGGGCCCCGCCACATTGTGGCGGTGCATTACCGCAAACAAATTTTGTCACAACCAAATTTTAATTGTCCACATTCAATTCTTGTTCAATGCAGATGGAAATTTGTTAGGAGGCACTAAATGGCTGGTCGATTATCCTGCCAAAAAACTACGTCGAGCTATGGGCAAAAATGCTACCTACTCGCTCAACGTTTGTCGCTATTTGTACAACCACATTATGGTACCGAATGTTGGTTGACCTTTGCTGGCTCTGCACCCGCATCCCGCTGCTACCCATCGACAAGTATCGCTGTGGCTATGCTCTGGACTGGTACCTATGTGTTTCTAAATACATTCACGCCGTTTCCGGCGACTCGCAGCGATGCAAAGTCGCCGTGTGCTCAGTTGGCCAATGTCCTAAGTTGGGATCGCGCAATGCCTCCAACACTCCCTTAACTGCGTACTGTATCAAGTAGTAAGAGGCTCGTACAGCTGCTCTTAGATAAAATAGACATAAATCTGTGCTAGGAATGAACTCAGCAAATTGTAGAGGCGACATCGCAATACAGTCACATGTCTATGCCATAATTTCAAATGGGCCTAAACCACGAGATCTGGCCCATATTGTGGCGGTGCCCAAACTCCCTAATGTCGCTTTTACGTCTGCAACATTATAAGTTCGGTCTCCCGGGAGATTTCACTCCGACACTCCAGGGAATTTCACTCTGTCAGTTTGATATCGCACATGGATGCATCACTTCATTTCGGCTCGCTCGTTGAGCACCTCACTCCTAGGAATTTCCTGTGTTTGACTTGCATGATAGCAATAATCAAATACAGGGATAACTTGCTCTGGGTTCTCAATAGCTGGGTGTCACCGCTTCGCCATCTGCCCGGTCCCAAAAATGATAATTTGATTCTTGGCAACTTGATGTCACTCATCAAGGCGCAGAATTCTACTCTTTGGGAGGAATGGGGGGAGAAATACGGAAAGACCCTACAGTATAGGGGACTCTTTGGGGTGAGCACGTCTTCTGTTTGAACTAGCGGACCTTGTTGAAGATGGTATCAACAGTCGTATCAACTTGGAACTCTCGATATGCGCGCGGTGAACTTGTAGGTATCTAAAAAAACACACAAACGCATTGGACTCATTTCTCAGTGTGATGTCTCAATCAACGATCTTTCCGAAGTCTGAGAGAAACCGTAAAGCTTTGGCAAGGATCCTGGGTGCTGGTGAGATTGAAAAGCTGCGTCATTTTGTCGTTATTAAGTACCATACAGGCCTGTTATCCGCAGACATAGAAGCGCACAAGCGGCAGGTCAGTCTACTAAACCCACTAGTATACTGTATAATTTCTCAAAATCCTATGAGTAGCGTCGAATCATGGTGAAATACATCTGTTCGGAGCTTAGCACATCTAGGTATTCACGTTCGAGCTCCGATCTAGAATCCATCGTTTGGACAGCCCCAAATTCGAGCTCTAGTTCCTGTGTTCTGTGAAAAGGCAAACCAGGTATTTCCTGTCGTGCTCACCAAGACACTCATTTCCTAACACGTTTGTAAGCTTCGAGATGTTTGGTTAGATATTATCAGCAGCAACCCCGAAGGAGTAACCATTGACGTCCTTCAAGGATTGAGTCGTGCAACTCTTGATATAATTGGGACAACTGGTACGTGTTATATACACACAGGCGCGGGCTCTTTACCTAATGTACTTGGTAGGATTTGGCTACGAGTTCAACTCGCTACAGGAAGGGGACGAAGACGAATTGGCAAAAGCCTTTGCCAAGGTATTCGATTCAGATGAGGAGCTGACGGCGTTTATAGTGATCAAGGCAATAACCTACGGGGCTCTGGGGATTGTATGTTTCTAACTAACGCCTTATATTGTCTTCACTTACTTTCTTTTACTAGCCTACCGAAGAAACCAAACGTCTAGACGCAAATATCGCCACGTAGGATTTCATAGCCTCATCGAGGCTAATTTCACTAACCCGGGTTATGTTAATCAGGACCAAGCGTATTGGCACAAAGATTGTTGAGGATAAGAAGGCTTTGCTACTACAAGAAGAGAAAGACGGCGCCACTCCCCAAGGACGTGATATACTTTCGCTGCTCATCAAATCGAATATGGCGCAAGAAACACATGGGGGGCAAGCTATGTCCGACGAGGAGGTCCTTGGTCGTACGTAGTGGAACCTTTCGTGTTACAATACAACAGGGGCTTATTTTAGATCTATGTTGCAGAGATTTCGACATTCCTCGCTGCCGGTCACGAAACTACGAGCACCTCGACAACATGGGCTCTGTATGCGCTTACCCTCTATCCAAATGTACAAGATCAGCTTCGTCAAGAACTACTTGGCGCAGGACTCGGTGAAGCGCCATCAATGGCAGAGCTGGACAAGTTACCGTATCTCGACAAATTTTTGCGCGAGGTGCTTCGAGTATATCCTGCGGTCCCGATGGTGAGCCGTCAGGCTGCGCAAGACGCGGCTATACCTGTTGCCGAGCCATATAAAGATCGCCATGGAGTCGTTCGGACAGAGATACCGTAGGTACCTCGGTGTGCTGGTTACGCGAGCTCATGAAACCGCCAGGATTCAAAAATGGGACACCGTGATGATTCCTATCCTCGCTATGAACCGTGCGAAGGATGTCTGGGGAGAAGACGCAATGGAGTTCAGGTATGAATTGAGTTATTCTACCAAGAGAAAAGTTGCGCTGACAGGTAAAACATGACAGGCCTGAACGCTGGGACAATCTTCCACCAATGGTCAAAGAAATGCCAGGGGTGTGGGGACACCTTATGACGTGTGTAGGGCTCGTAATTCATTTGTCAATCATACTGATTCTGCTCATAGGTTTGTTCACGGAAATCAATCCTGCATTGGCTTCCGATTTGCTGTGGTTGAGTAAGCGAAAAGCGGCAACCTTGGTATCTCTCATCTAACAACTCGTCCCAGGATGAAGGCGCTACTATACTCGCTCGTTCGCTCTGTTGAGTTCCATATCGACCCAGAAATCGAAATCGAAGGAAAGACAGGGTATGATTTCAGATTTTGTAGTCACGTCCTCCAACCGCTAATTTTATCCGTCGAGCAGGATTGTTACTCGACCATGTGTGAAATCGCAACCGAAGAAGGGCAACCAGATGCCATTGATTTGCAAGGCAGTCGCAAGAGTATAACCTCACCAAGTCCCAACTTATCATGCGACTAGGCTATTGGACTTTGGCCCGCTGCCCTCTAGTACCATTGAAATAGCTGTCTATATACATAATGGAGCTACTGGTTGATATAACCGGCCGACTGAGCCTCCAAGAACCAATCGTGGTTTGACTAGCCGGCTGAATCTCAATGAAGACCTCCCGGAGCTCGGGCTCATAGCAGTGATCAGCAGGTAAGCGGTATTGCGAAGGTAGCGTCGCAGAGCAAAGGACAGCAAGCACTTTGAAGTGAAATAGTTAACTCATTGAGTTGCATAGTACGTGGGGGTTTACGGTTGGTCTATGGAGAGTCTAAATGAGCCAAAAATTGAGAGGATGAATGCTCGTCAACGTAGCACACTATGCTACTCTGCTGCATCGCAATCTACACAGCCAGGGTTGATGTATGCGCAGTGATAAACTACGGCAGGCACCTAGCTACAGCAGCCAATCACAGTTTTGATGATTTGGTCCCGGGAGATACGTGGTTTCTTCAGCGCGGATCAGACTAAAGATGCTTTGGGGCACGTCACGTGCAGGTTGATCGCTTTGCGTGTTGCCACGACCGGCGGCACATTGATTTCACCTCAGCTTTCGAAGCGCTGTTGAACTTTTGGGAGACTCCTCCAGCCCCTCTTGACGTTTGCGTCAGATCTCATATACCATCGCACATGGCAACGCCAGCTCCTCTACATTCACTATTCAAACATTTTACGATTAGTAATGTGTTCCTTGCGGCTTGCACTATAGTAGTTGTTAAATATAGAGCCCATCTACTCTGGGTAATCAAAAGTCGAAAGTCGCCTCTCCGTCACTTGCCTGGCCCCAAGAATGAGAACTTTTTCCTTGGCAACCTACTGTCGCTCATCAAGGACCAGAATACCACTATATGGGAAGATTGGGTCGATAGATACGGGAAAATCTTACGGCTAAGAGGGTTTTTCGGAGTATGTACCTTTAATACGTCAGAAAATAGTATTAGACTGAAGCTTATGGTGAGCTCAGTCGTATCAGCTTGGAACTGTTGATATGCGTGCTATAAATTTGTAGGGCTCATGACATTCGGACGTGGACGCAGCCTCACAACGCTCTTTTTAGCATATTATCTCAACCTACGAACTTCCAGAAAACTGCACTGGACCGCAAGGCACTGGAAGCGGTCATAGGACCTAGTGAGGTTCAATAGAATATGTTTATTTGGTTGCTACAACAAGCGTTTATAGGTCTCTTATCCGCGGACATACATGCGCACAAACGCCAAGTGAGTTTGTTCTATTGCCATCGTTACTTTCTAGAGTAACTGTTACGTGAATGTGTGCATAGCGCCGAATCATGGTGAGTTATAGAGTGGTTTCATGATTGACAGTGTACACTTACGCTCGGACCATATCATAGAATCCTTCGTTCGGGCAATCCCAGATTCGAGTTCTTGTCCCTATTTTTTGCGAAAAGGCGAACCAGGTATGTTTACCAGATATGAGTCTCTAAGCAGCTTATCAACACACCGGAAAGCTTCGAGATATTTGGTTAGACCTGATTAGCAACAACCCCGAAGGGACGACCATTGATGTCCTCAAAGGATTAAATTATGCTACTCTAGACGTCATTGGGGCTGCAGGTTCACACAATCTGCTTTGCCTGTCATAAATAGACTTAGTATATGCCTTGATAGGATTCGGCTACGAGTTTAACTCGCTGCAAGACGGTGATGAAGATGAGCTCGCAAAGGCGTTTGCAAAAATATTTGATTCAGACGAAGATATTACAACATTCAAACTAGCTAAGACGGTGGGTTGTCGAGTTTTAGGAATTGTACGTTTTTGCTTCAAATCATCGCAGATGATATCAGCTAACTCTGTGTAACAGCCTACCGAAGAGTCTCGGCGCATAGACGAAAGCTTCGCAACGTACAATTTTACAATAATCATACCCGAGCGAATCCTGCTGACTTGCCGCTCTATTTAGTGCGAGGCGGATTGGTACAAAAATCATCGAAGACAAAAAGGCAATGCTACTACACGAAGAGAAGAACGGCGCTGATTCCGAGGGACGTGATATCCTTTCGCTACTCATCAAGTCAAACCTGGCGCAGGAAGCGAATGGCGATCAAGCTATGTCTGACGAGGAAGTCTTGGGTCGTGAGTAGCAGAGTAGGTTGGCCTCAGCACGGGCTAACGCTAGGCGTGCTACAGAGATTTCGACTTTCCTCGTTGCAGGCCACGAAACTACCGGTGCTTCGACCACATGGGGACTATATGCGCTCGCGCTCTACCCTACCATACAGAACAAACTTCGTCGGGAGATTCTGGATGCAGAACTCGGCGAGGCACCATCAATGGCCGATCTGGACAAGCTGTTGTACCTTGACAGTTTTGTGCACGAGGTACTCCGAGTGTACCCAGCGGTCCCGATGGTGGCTCGTCAGGCGATACAAGACACCGTGATACCTGTTGCCGAAGCCTACAAGGATCATTGTGGAGTAGTTCGCACGGAGATACCGTACGTCCTCATTCGCGTTGCCTGACTAAGTTAACTGGCTTGTTAGAATCCAAAAATGGGACGTAGTGATGATTCCTATCCTTGCTATGAACCGTGCAAAGGACGTCTGGGGAGAAGACGCAATGGAGTTCAGGTATGAAACGAGATATTCCGGCGAGATACATATTTTACCGGTGGATAAAACATAGGCCAGAACGCTGGGACGATCTCCCACTGATAGTCAAAGAAATGCCAGGCGTGTGGGGACATATGATGACGTGAGTCAAAACCGGACTATGGCTTGAAAAGCTACTGAGCCAACGGTAGATTCATTCACGGAGGCCAATCCTGCATCGGTTTTCGATTTGCCGTGACCGAGTGAGTAAATTGGCAACCTTGAACCATCTCGCTTAACATAGTTCTCTCAGGATGAAAGCGCTAGTGTACTCTCTTGTTAGGTCCATTGAATTTAGTATTGACCCGGAAATTGAAATTGAACGAAAGACAAGGTATAGTTTCAGTTCTGCCCTCCAAGCCAGCTCTGATAGTGTTCAATGAATAGGATTGTGACTCGACCATGCGTAAAATCCCAGCCGAATAAAGGAAATCAGATGCCGTTAATTTGCAGGCCAGTGTCGAGGGCATGAATCCATCTTTGTTCATGCGCTATACCATTAATCTTCAAAGCCCCGCGTCACCTGGGCCATGATGGTTGCACAAAATGAGCCGTTAGCTATCATGACTTTTGCGGCTACTATGTCAGCAGTCTCAAATGCAATCACCTCGTTCATATCGTTCTATTTTAGCCACATTTAGCTGAAAGCGGCAAACCAGCAGTTGATGAGTGCACGTGACTTTTCACCTCATCGAATCACGTGACACGAGCTAGTTGTATTTTAATTACCTCCATCTTCGGCAAATGACTGGACCTTTTACTAGAGTAAATCGTGAGAATGACCAGCTCTAGGTAAGGATGACACCTCCAAAGTTTTCTATTATTTGGTTACACTCTAGAACGTAGCCGCTGATGTCTCGGACAATCCACAAGGGGTTCAAGGTGCCCGAATGATCGCCGAGAAATTCGGAGAAGAAGCCAGAACGCAACCAGAACGCGTATTCCTCGCCCGGATTATCAGGGGCTATTCTTAGGACCTATTTAATTGATTCCTAGTATACAACAGCTGCGTATCGACTATTTCAGCTTGGCAGCCATTGACAAACCGGGCCGTGCACCAATCATCAGCGATCGTGTCAAACTAGTCCCCGCCGGCTTGGCGGCCTGCTCCAGTTACAGCAGTATACAAGGAACTATTCCCGCAACCTCGACGGCCTGCGCATATCTTATCAGCCAAGACTGTAGGTGCTAAGTATATATCACACTATCAGGATCGAGGATTTGCTGTGCGGAAGGGCATACATATAAAGTCTCTGCGGTCTCGTCACAATATACATCATTGTTATCTTTTACATTCTCACCCCACTCATGGCGACATCCACTTTGCCCAGCGGCCTTATGGACTACATCACCTTCAAGAACGTACTCTGCCTTGCTTGTAGCTTGGTTCTAGTCAAGCGCAGTGACGATATATTATGGGTTGTCAACAGCTGGAGATCCCCGCTTCGCCATTTACCTGGCCCTAAGAGCGACAGCTTGTTTCTCGGTAACCTGCTCACGCTCCTCAGGGGGACAAATACCTATCTTTGGGAAGAATGGTTCGAGAAATATGGGAAAACCATGAGATACTGGGGGTTTTTTGGGGTATGTTTAACCCTGCTTCGTAAAGAGAGAAACAGCACTGAGCAAATCCTCATTAAATAGTCAAAACAACTTTTAACTATTGACATGCGCGCTATGAACTAGTAAGTCGGTTATACGATGAATTGCCATTCGGACTTAAACATATATCTCCTAACTTCTAGCATCATGTCTAACTCGAAGACTTTCTTCAAGGCCGAAAGGAATCGCCAAGGCTTGGCAAGGATATTAGGCGAAGGTAAATCAGAATACATATCCATCTGGGACGTTACTCAGTACAGAACAGGTCTACTGGCAGCGGATTACGAAACGCACAAGCGTCAGGTGAGTCAATTCGTATTAACATCGACATTGTGCTTGAGTTGAATATTCTCGCCCTATTTGCATCATAGCGCCGAATCATGGTACGTATTATGGAATCTCGTCTTGGCTATAATTGACATCATAACCTAGAATCCCGCGTTCGGACAGCCGCAAATCCGCGCATTGGCCCCTATTTTTTGTGAAAAAGCAAACCAGGTATGCTACAAACCGCATCCACTAGTGGGTTGCGCTAATAATTGTGCCATAGCTTCGAGACATCCTGCTCGACCAAATGAGCAACAATCTTGAGGGGACCACCATCGACGTACTACAGTGGTTGAGTTATGCTACGCTTGACATCATCGGGGTCGCAGGTAGGTCCTGCTTCTCGAATCAGGTTTACTCTGAAATGTAAAACATTCAACAGGTTTTGGCTACGAGTTCAATTCTCTCCGTGACGGAGATGAAGACGCACTCGCAAAGGCGTTTAGTAAGGTGTTTGACACCGACGAGGACGACAGCCTATATGAGAAACTGAAAGGACTAGGAGCTCGGCTGCTCGGAATGGTATGTATACGCTAGTATTTTCACAGGTTTTATCTAATTTCTGTTCCAGCCCACAGAAGAAAACCTACGCTTGAGAGCTAACATCGAAACGTGAGCATTCTCGAGATGACCCGAACTTAGACACTCATGTTGGTCCACATATTCAGTATGAATCGTATCGGTTCGAAGATTGTCGCGGACAAAAAGGCAATGCTGCTCCAAGAAGAAAAAGATGGAGCTTCGTCCCAAGATCGTGACATTCTTTCGCTACTCATCAAATCGAACATGGCACAGGAAGCCGGCGGGATGAGAGAAGATCAGACTCTGTCTGACGCTGAAGTACTTGGCCGTAAGTCATCAAAGGAAAGGCACGGCTGGAGCGCTTATGAATGACCACCCACAGAAATCTCAACTTTTCTCGCTGCCGGGCACGAGACTACCAGCACCTCAACGACGTGGGCTCTATACGCATTAGCTAAACATCCCGCTGTCCAGGCAAAGCTCCGAGAAGAACTCCAGACCGCTCAGCTAGGCGACCAGCCTTCAATGGCTGAACTAGAGAAGTTACTGTACTTGGATAACGTTGTGCGAGAGACGTTTCGAGTGTTCCCGGCTGTGCCAGTGATTAGCCGCCAGGCAACAGAGGATGCTGTGATACCGGTTGGACAAAGCTATAAGGATCGGTACGGAGTACCACAGAACGAGATTCGGTGAGTGGCCCGTCTTTTTAGTAGAGGCGATATTTAGTTAAAGATTCAATCAGTATCCAAAAATGGGACACACTTCGAATTTCGATCTTGGCAATCAACCGTGCTAAGGATGTATGGGGTGAAGATGCATGGGAGTTCCGGTGAGTATGATGCGGTTCTACTGGGGCAGTTCTCTATTTTCTTACATGTGAACAGACCTGAACGCTGGGACAATCCACCCCCAATGACCAAAGAAATGCCGGGCGTTTTTGGGAATCTTATGACGTGAGCATAAACTCTGGTTATAGCCAGCTCCATCCTCTAACCAATGTGCAGATTCATTCACGGACATCACGCGTGCATTGGGTATCGCTTTGCGCTTGTTGAGTAAGTAAATGCGTCGTTTTTTTTTTTTGATTTTGACAGTCTCATAGCTCCTAAAATAGGACGAAAGCTCTGCTCTATTCCCTCATCCGCTCAATTGAATTCGATATTGACCCGAAGATTGAAATCATTGGCAAGACTGGGTGAGCTAAAGTGCCTCCCGATGATACTGGCAATGTTCGTTGATTTATCTGAATTATTAGGATTGTTACTCGCCCATGCGTCAAATCCCAGCCAGGGAATCGGATGCCACTTATATGCAAGCCTGCCAATGGTTTGTAAGGCCGAACGCTCGCCCACAAATCTATGTTTTTCTTTGTATTAAGATGTGATGGACTTCTGTGAATGGTATCTGCATGTTGTTTTTTAATACTCTATATAAGTTTTAAACTCGCTATTTGGTGCTCATATTGAATTATGAGAGCGGTGGAAAAGTAATGCTCGCCCACTCACTGAACGCTGGTACGGCCAGTTAGCGCGCGTCTCGGATAAGGCTATCTCCGGCAATTGCCGGTAAACTCGGGCCAGCCGTGTTTGCCCCGTGAAGCTCCATCCTCCTCCTCCTGCTCACATTCAACGATACGACCGTACTGGCATCGTTTTGCATAAGCCGCTTTTCAGTCAGTCGCCCGGGTTTGGGATCAGGATGTTGGCGGTCCTAATTGCAAAAAACGATCACGTCAGCGATGGCGCTCGGTTTTAGCCTCAACAGCAAAACTCGGCCAACAACTTCCGCTGGCGGTCTGTTCGGGCTGTCATTCGAAGCTTTAGATCTACGTTTGCGTCATAATGGCAGTGTGCACGCCAGCTTCCTCGTGTTCCTCGAGCTTATAAGATCTTGGTATCTTCACCCCTGGAATCCAAACCTCCATACTGCCAATCGGTATGACTGCGTACACCGTACCCTACAATATTGCACAGTATGCCACTTTCAAGAACATTCTCTGCCTTGCCTGCGGCCTGGTTGTGATTAAGCTGAGGGATAATCTGGTCTGGCTCGTCAACAGTTGGCGGTCTCCGCTTCGCCACTTACCCGGCCCAAATAGCGATAACCTTCTCCTTGGAAACTTACTTACTATTGCTAACCGACAAAATACGTATCTGTGGGAGGATTGGTTCGGCACTTATGGAAAAACGATGAGATACTGGGGATTCTTTGGTGTATGCAATACTTGAACTCTGCCTGCAACTAAATTACTAAACACGTTTGGCACACGACTAGTCATACCAGTTGCTAACGATTGATATGCGTGCCATGCACCAGTGAGTTCAATAAGCTACAGATATACTCCGTTCAACTTGATATCATTGCCTCAGCATTTTAACTCATACCAACGTTTTCTTCAAGTCCGAAAGAATTCGTCGAGCTCTAGGAAGTGTTTTGGGCCGCGATGGTGCGTTCAACATGTGACGCTTAGACTCTACCGTATGACTTACCCTAGCCAAGGTTTATCGGCGGCTGATTACGACACGCACAAACGACAGGTAAGTTCACTCGCCGCGCCTGCTAACGCTGAGTGTTCCAATACCTGGCGATTAATAGCGTCGGATAATGGTAATAGATCTGTATCCTTTCATTCATCTAGGTAACCTGACTCGAAACTCCAGAATCCCGCCTTTGGACAACCGCAAATCCGTGCCTTGACTGCCGTCTTCTGCGAAAAAGCAAACCAAGTACGGCATATGACTCTCATCCTAGCCTACCCCATTAACCAAAACTACACTAGCTTCGAGACATCTTACTCGATCAACTCAGCACCAACCCTAATGGCACCACTATCAATGTTCTTCAATGGTTGACTTACGCTACGCTTGATATTATCGGAGTTGCGGGTGCGTGTTACCTCTTAGCAGGATGATACCACAACCAAATAATTGGGTAGGTTTTGGCTATGAGTTTAACTCTCTCCGCGATGGCGATGAGGATGAGCTCGCCAAAGCATTTAATAAGGTCTTCGACACAAATCAAGGCAATCTAGTATTTGAGGCCGTGAAAGGAACGGCTGCGCGTGCCGTAGGGATGGTGCGCTCATCTAAACAATAACATACTTTGGCCGCTAAACACGGCGCTAGTCCACCGCAAGGTCCCGGCTTTTGAAAACGAACATGGAAATGTAGGCCGTCCAAATAGCTCTACAATCTACTAACATGAAAATCTAGCACGAAGCGTATCGGTTCAAAAATTATCGCGGACAAGAAAGCTTTACTGGAGCAGGAAGAAAAAGACGAGACCACTACAAAGGGTCGAGACATCCTTTCAATTCTCATCAGGTCAAACATGGCACAGGAGACCGTAGGCGTCCAGGGAGATCAGACGATGTCTGACGACGAAGTCCTCGGCCGTGAGTAAGAAGATCAAATAAAAGTATAGCTTGACTAACAATCGGCTGCAGAGATTTCTACCTTCCTGGCTGCCGGACACGAGACAACTAGTACCACGACTGCATGGGCGTTATATGCGCTTTCTAAGCAGCCGCACATCCAAGCTAAGCTCCGAGAAGAGCTGCAGGACGCCAAACTGGGCGAGGAACCTTCGATGGCGGAGCTGGAGAAGCTAACATATCTAGACAACGTTATTCGCGAAACGCTCCGGCTGTATCCAGCCGTACCGATGGTGAGCCGTATGGCATATGAGGATGCTGTGATACCAGTCGGGCAGCCGTACAAGGATCGATACGGTGTAACCCAGTCCGAAATCAGGTTGGTATTTACCAAATGCGCGGATAATATGGCTAATAGTCAACGCAGGATTCAAAAGTGGGATACGATTAGGATTTCGATCTCGTCAATGAACCGTGCAAAGGACGTGTGGGGTGAGGATGCCTTAGAGTTTCGGTATGAGCGGTGTGTTTAGAGTGGATTGCTAGCTTATTTGATTTGGTAGACCTGAGCGCTGGGATAATCCGCCCCCGATGGTGAAAGAAATGCCAGGAGTTTGGTCAAATCTTATGACGTACGACCATTCTATCATAATCGCCCACCCTACTCACGCATATACAGGTTTATCGAAGGTCCAAACTCATGCATTGGGTACCGGTTTGCGGTAGTCGAGTAAGTGTAGCTGGCCGCATCATCTCGGTCGGCTAATATGCTCCCTATCAGAATGAAGGCTCTACTATACTCGCTGCTCCGATCCATCGAATTTTCTATCGATCCAAGTATTGAGATTGTTGGCAAGACTGGGCGAGTTATGTTTGGAAGACATGTGTTATATGTACTAAAACTCTTACGGCAGGCTTGTCACTCGTCCATGCATCAAGTCGCAGTTAGATCGTGGTAACCAGATGCCACTTGTCTGCAAACTAGTCGGCGGATCGTAGAGTTATTCATTTAGCGAAAAAAACTCACATGGCTGCTACATATAATGATTCAATGAAACTAACTGTGTATCCCTAAGACCTTCCCGCCGGTCTTCCAATGGGTTCAGTCCGCAAGCAAGGTATCTCATGGCTGTGCTTTCCAATCGACCAGACACCAAAGACCACACCCTTGCAGCAGCTATGTAGCCTTTCAACCACTGTGTGTAAGGTGTCACAAAGGCAACTCATCTATGAAGCAAAGCTACTGCTACTCGGAAAGAAAATCTCGAGACCTGCGGGCCAGCGCATTCCATCAAGTGATTCTCATTGAGAATTTAAATATCTTGCCGCATCTACCTGGAACTGGTGTACATGTGGCTCAAAATAAAGTGTAGTCACAAGCTGCAGGGTATACTTTGCTATACGGGCAACCCCGAGCGATACTAGGACATATATAATACGTCAAAATTCTGCCTACCACAGCCTCGCCGTTATGCTTGAACAATAACACGCATACACGCACGTGTATTTGATCTAGCTGGAACGGGGATACCTTTTTTGTGCCATTCAACCATATCATCAACAGGGTAAAGGGTATCAATACCACAGGGGCGTTTGAGAGTACCTAGAATAAGCCAAAGAAGCCGACCATACAGATCAGCACGCTCGCATTGTCCTAGAAAGTTAGAGCGACATTAGCTGACATCTTGGAGACCCACCGCATAGTATAAAGGGGAGACAACAATCTCCTGACTTCTTGCTATCTCCACCCCAAAGAGTACATATCCAATTGGTAGTCACTGTCATGCGTTTTACACCTTTCCCTGGCTTCCTTCTGTCTATCTCCTACCTCTTCTCGCTTGGCTTGACCGCTCCAGCACCAGTGCTCCGCCTAACTTTAGGCCAGGTCGGATCGGATCTCCTCTATCGAAGTGGTTTTAGGAGCCCTGTTGACCCGGCCAACACCGACGTTGGTAGTAACGGTGCCTGCGCAAGCTGTCTTTAGGCCCATTCGCCCTCGGACCGGGCCACTCGAGTTAGAGGCTGTATATCTACTGTACGTGTCGAACATATTTTTTTCTCGGCTAGTGAACTGTAGGACTTACATTACGTTATCTGTCCAAAGATGTAGCGATCTTGTGTATATAGCTTGTTTAGCTACTATAAATCTTTTGAATACTGTATGGTTTACAAGTCGGATACAATTTCATCAGTCTGTATGCGCGAACATATGTGGATGGTCACATGACACTATCCGCAGCTCCCGTTAGCCATGGATTGTTTGGTTCATCAAGTCCTTAAAGCTTCTATCAATCACAGCAACGAACACGTCGATATCGTTCTTCAGCTCACTTCGAATAGTAGAGAATAACCTCAGACCCACTATTCGCTCCGTCTCCCGTTGACCCGCCTCACGACGCAATTGCTCATGAAGGCTCCGATAGGCTTCGAAGCTCTCACCGAGCACGTTACTGCTAGAAATGTGCTCGGTCTCGCCTGCGGTCTCGCCATAATCAAGTATAGAGACAATCTGCTCTGGCTTGTAAACAGCTGGAGATCTCCACTTCGTCAATTGGCTGGCCCTGATGATAACGATAGTTTCATTCTGGGTCACTTGCTCACGCTGTTCAAAGGCCAGAACACTAGCATCTGGGAAGACTGGACTGAGAAGTATGGTAAAACTTTCAGGTATCGAGGGTTCTTTGGGGTATGTTATACCATTAGAAGAGTGAAAATTGTGCTAATGCTGCAATTGCTTGAATAGTCGTATCAGTTGGGAACACTTGATATGCGCGCCATCAACTAGTATGTGTTAGCCAGATCTATAAAAATAGCCTCTTAAACCTTTTTTTTAGCGTATTGTCTCAGCCGGCCATGTTTCCAAAGTCAGAGAAGGCTCGTAGAGCTCTAGCGAGGATCCTGGGCGCAGGTAAGGCTATCATATCTCGGAGTACCGTATCGCTAACCACCGCATAGGCTTGTTGTCCGCCGAGACGGAAGCACACAAACGTCAAGTATGTCCAGCTATCTGACTTCCCATACTGCTTAAACTCCATGTAACCACTGCTATAGCGCCGAATCATGGTGAGTTACGTGATGCTCCCCAGCTTAGTGTGGCTATGTGGCTAAATCACACAACACAGAATCCTTCATTTGGACCTCCCCAGATTCGGGCTTTGGTGCCAGTATTTTGTGAAAAAGCGAACCAGGTGAGGCTTGATTTGGTCTCAATGACAGGAATCTTGTAACTATCTCATTTAGCTTCGAGACATTTGGCTTGATCTCATCAGCCACAACCCTGAAGGGACAACAATTGATGTACTCCAAGGCTTGAGCCGAGCTACACTCGATATAATTGGGACAACAGGTATGTTTGATATCACCACAACTGTAGCTTCTACTAAACAATAGAGCAGGCTTCGGATACGAGTTCAACTCGCTTCAAGATGGTGACGAAGACGAGCTCGCAAAGGCTTTTACGAAGATATTTGACAGCGATCAGATCGATCGTACGATACTAAAGACTATTATTTCGCTTTCGACGCAGGCCTTAGGAATTGTAAGCGGTAACAGATTCTTACATTACCCTTTCTAACCCCCCGAACAGCCCACCGAACGGTCTCGACGCTTCAAGTCAAACCTCGAGACGTAAATGCCTCTGATTTGGGCTTATTTTTCCCGGCTAACTTCATACTATTCTCTAGCATCAATCGAATTGGTAAGGGGATAGTGAGCGACAAGAAAGCGATGCTACGTCAGGGCAGCAAGGACGGCTCAGAGGGGAAAGACCGCGACATCCTCTCAATCCTCATCAAATCGAACACCGCACAAGAAACCGAAGGGGCAAGTAAAGATCAAATAATGTCTGATGACGAAGTTCTGGGGCGTACGTGGTACATTTTGGCATAGCACTACGATATACTTATTTTATATTATAGAAATATCAACATTCCTTGCCGCCGGTCACGAAACTACGGGCACGTCGACCACATGGGCACTATATGCGCTCACACTGTACCCCGCCGTTCAAGCCAAGCTTCGTCAAGAGCTTCTAGGCGCTGGACTCGGCGAAGCTCCATCCATGGCTGACCTGGAGAAGCTCCCATACCTGGACAACTTTGTGCGCGAGACGTTGAGGGTGTACCCGGCCGTAGCGATGGTCGCTCGTCAGGCGATACAAGATGCTGTCATACCAGTCGGAGAAAGCTACAAGGATAGGTATGGAGTAGTTCGGAACGAGATACGGTATGTGTTTCTGGACCTATATGCCCACGCGAAGGCTGACACGCTCCCTAGGATACAGAAATGGGATGTTGTCCGGATTCCGATTCTGGCTATGAATCGCGCAAAGGACGTATGGGGAGAGGATGCACTGGAGTTTAGGTATGCCCCTTTGAAAACGCTACCAGAACGAACTAACAAGTAACAGACCTGAGCGTTGGGACAACCTCCCGCCAATGGTCAAGGAGATGCCGGGTGTATGGGGACACCTCATGACGTGAGTAGATTCTTTGATACAGCCGCATGATTCTCATTCAACCACTCGTAGATTCATCCACGGAAACACGTCTTGTATCGGCTATCGGTTCGCTGTCGTCGAGTAAGTGTCTCGAGCTTCTTGTATCCTCGATGATAAACACTCTCTTCTCAGGATGAAAGCGCTGCTGTACTCTCTCGTTCGGTCTATCGAATTTAGCATCGACCCGGATATTGAGATAGAAGGAAGGACTGGGTAAGGCTCAACGCCTTTCAAACCTTCCTCCGTCCTATAACTTAACTTACTTGCCGACAGGATCGTCACACGACCATGCGTCAAATCTCAACCGAAGCAAGGCAACCAAATGCCACTCATCTGCAAGCCAGTTACTAGGGCATAAACCCGGTTGTATGCTACCTCCAAGAATAGCCATTGTGATATTCACACCCCAAACTGTCCGTCCCTTGTCGAGGTTCGATCTCGTGATTGGAAACCCTCAGAGGGCCGAGAACACCATTTCTATAAATTGATCCACGCGCCACACCCCCGCCGAGCACGTATGATTCACACACACGTTCTCGCACGCACGTCCATCATCCGACCAGCGCGGACAGCAGACAATCTTATCTTATCTTATCCCATCCTCCGGCCTGTTTAAGCGCTCGGACGGGGGAAGTTGACACAGAACCCCCCGCCTTGACGTCCCGCGGCCCGCGGCCGGGACGCTACGAATGACGAAGCAAGAAAAGAAAAAAACAAGCGGATAGGGACAACGACCTGGGACAGTCTCGGCACGGCTATATTTATCAGTTAATTTCTTCGCCGAAAGAAACGAACGAACGAACAAGCGAACCGAACGGGTGACAGTTTTCAGGTTTGGGTCACACTGTAATTAAGCGGAATGATTGCATGATTGCGGCGCGCGAGTGCGTGATTGCTGTTACCTTGTGGCACATTTCTATAATCTAGACCGGCCCAGGCACATATCGTTCGCAGGCCGGTGCTGCATGCATGCATGCTGCGCTACGACCTGACCTCATCTCGACTCTATAACCACTCCCAGTGCTGCGGGTCACACCCTACAACTACCACTCAATGCGCGTGACTGTGTGGTTGGCCACCACCAGGTAGGACCCCGGCCCAAAAATAAATGCGTAGAATCTCCGCGCAGAAGCGCAGCAAACTCAATATATATACGCATGACGTCTCGAGTCGATTCGGATGACTGCTCGAAAAGGTCAGTTGAATGTAACGCGCCACCTCTATGGTTTAGGTCACACCTTCCGCCCCTCCACCTCCACCCTGCTTTTCCCGGTGCCAAAATTAAGAAGGTTATTTGTAAAGATAGCCGGGTAAGAATAGGAGTCGCTGGTGGTGTAAGACATGATTACAGGCTTTCCGTTTGCTGCCGTTTTTCCAGCGCATATACTCAGGGCTTAAATGGTATCCCTCACTTTGAGACCGTACAATCCTGCTGTAACTCAACTTGAAGCTTAGGTTGTTTTACGAGTACAATAGAGTCTCTTATCCCGTGTAAACCCGCCATACCCGCTGACCATTCGAGCACACACAAGACCGATAAGCTTCCATTTAGGTGTACACGTATTCGCTGTCAAGTTTAACAATCCGACGTGCTTCCGAATCTACTTTCCATCCTGCCATATGCACGACTCAGAAATGACGAGTACTTGATGACTCATGCGCAGTGACTGGACAACGGGCGATACGCTTGAGAGAAGGGGTGATTACCGACGTCCGCTTAGACTTCGACAAGAGACATTTCAACCTCTGCTCTCGGCCGTTGTGCGTATCTACGTAGGATGACTCTACCTAATCGAGCGTTAGCATGCCTGCATAAGCAGATCGATCGACTTTTGAACTACAATAGTGTGGTTGGCGATTAAGTATGCCCGAGTAAAAAGTCCGCTATCATGACTGCGCCGGTTAGAATGTATGCGCACCCATCTCACCTCGGACACAGTCACCCAATACCCTTTTACATCGTTACTCGATTCGCTTCGATCACCGACCTTGGTTCGGTGACACTCGATTCCCGAGTTGAAGAGAAAAGAATGAGAACAAGGCTGAACCGGGCACCGCCGCACACGACCCGAAATCTTCAACAGGATTTATTCCTACTCGTACTGTCATATAGATTGGATAGTTTCCCGTGAGTATTTGGGTCGAAATTCGTGCCGTCCTTTGCTCCTCCACTATTATACATAAATTCGTGACTTGTACCGTTCGATAGAGCGTCGAGACTGGTGTAGTTCATACTTAGGAGCATGTGTATATGCGTTTCCACGAAGGAGAAAACCTCATCATAAATCTAGGCAAATCCTAAATCTCGTCTTGAACGCTTACGGGAAGCCACCCATTGCATCGAAACCCACCTCATCTGAGCATACCATAGCATACCATTCCATCCACGGCTGCAAAGCTCACACATGACACCGTAGTCCGCAACCCCAACTGCTTCGATTTAGCCACCCCTTGTGTCGAAGTTATCCACTCGAGTCGCGACTTGACCCGAACTACGCAAACTGACAGCGAAGACAGAAGGCACAAGACAACGACAAGGGCCCCGAAGACAACGAGACAGAGTGTGACACAGAGCTGTCACACCAACACAGCATCCAGGACGTTTAACCGAATAGGACAACACACAACGGTCGCCGGTGCCCCATCCAAACCCAAAACGCTCTCGACTCCGCGACCAGCTCTAATTATACCTCGATATTAAATTTCAATTGCCCGGGCTCGTACGACCCCAAAATACTGAATCACGAAATAGGGCGGGAATTCCAGATCGAGGAACGTTATTGATCATAGAGTAAAAAAAAAACGTGCGGTATGAATACAATTGGAAACAGAGTGAGAGGACAAAAATAGAGCAAAGGGACCACCGGTATATACATAGCTTAGGCACGGAGCAGAACAAAAACAAGCGTCACAGGTTCGAGGGCAATTAACTCTTTGGTATCATGCGAGGGTCGGTAGGCGGGGCGGAGAGAGAGGTTGTGAGCGACGTAGAGAGAGGGAGGTGTCGAGACAAAAGAGACCGCACGACAGATCCGGATCAGCCGGCGGTAAGCGTGATGGTAGGGTCGACGACGACTAGCGCTCATATCGCGGTGGAGGCAAGCCCGGCGCAGTCGTCTCGCTCGTGGATGCCAGACTGG
>WSTH01000169.1:0-35396 GCA_019616345.1 Ceratobasidium sp. 395 | reverse complement strand
GACTGCGATGCCGTGCGTGCTGCGTTAGGTCCGTTATTGTCGGTGCTGCATGTCTCGGACACGACTGAGATCGTCGCTACACTGCATGAGTCATTTCCTGACTACCTGCTCAACAAAATACGCTCCGGCGCACTGTACTGCAACTCGAAAAAGCATAACGGACGCCTAACGCGGATGTGTTTCAACCAAATTAGCATTCCCAATCCTGCGATTAACATCTGCCGGCTCGAGTCATCATACGTACTCGACGCGGACGTACCCTACCTAGCTACTCGGGTCGAAAAGGCTATTTCTGCAGAGCTTCGGTATGCTTGCCGCTACTGGGGTGTTCATATGATGCTGGCAAAAGACTCCAAAACCCTTGCTAGAATGCTCCTGAGGTTCTTGGAGGAACGATTCCTATTGTGGCTGGAGGTGGTGAACCTATGCGAGGATATATACGACGGGGTCAGGATGCTATATCGTATGCAGAAGTGGGCTTCGGTGAGTGTGAGAGCTGGTAAGCCAACATATAACTTATAGTGGTTTAGAATGCAGGACGCTTGAACGAACACACTAAGCAGCTGCTCCGAGACGGATGGATGTTCGCCGCTTCGTTCTCATCAAGCCCGGCTAGACATAGTACGCCGCACATCTACGTCTCAGCGCTGACGTTTTGGCCGGACCACAGCCCAATGGCAAGATTGTATCAACAAAACGGCCCAAGGCTGATAGCTGGCACGAGTACTGCAATGAAATTGCGGAGCGTCGTCCCGTTGTCTGTACAAATTACGGAGGGCTCAGTCCACAGTCTATCATACTCACCAGACGGCGCATACATTATCTCCGGCTCTTCAAATTTCATACGTATCTGGGATGCACACACTGGTCAGCCAGTGGGACAGTCGTTGCAGGGGCATACAAAGACTGTTAGATCTGTTGCGTACTCATCAGACGGTGCATACATTGTATCTGGCTCTGACGACAGCACCATACGTATCTGGGACGTACACACTCGTCAGCAAGTGGGAGAGCCGCTTCAGGGACACACTAGCTCTGTTCACTCTGTTGCATACTCACCAGACGGTGCATACATCGTATCTGGCTCTGATGACAGGAGCATGCGTATCTGGGACACACACACACGTCAGCAAGTAGGGAAGCCGTTTCCAGGAAGTAGACCACAAGTCACATTTGTTGTATACTCACCGAATGGCGCATATATCGTATATGGAACTTATAACGGTACCATATGCATCCGGAACGCACACACTTGTGAGTATGTGGGAGAGTTGGATGGACATGCCAGCGGTGCCAGCTCTGTTGCGTACTCGCCAGATGGCGCATACATGGTGTCTGGCTCTTCGGACCATACCGTACGCGTTTGGGACGCATGCACTCATGAACAAGTGGGACAGCCATTGGAGGGACATACTGGCCGTGTCAACTCTGTTGCGTACTCACCAGATGGCGCATACATCACATCTAGCTCCAATGACAACACGATACGTATCTGGGACGCACGCACTCTTCAGCAAGTGGGACAGCCGTTGCAGGGACATACTGACCATGTCAAATCTGTTGCGTACTCACCGGACGGCGCATACATCGTATCTGGCTCTGATGACAGCACCATACGTATCTGGGATGCCCGGGCTCGTCAGAAAACAGGACTGACGTTGCAAGGACATACTGGATTTATCAGCTCTGTTGCATACTCACCAAGTGGCGCCTGCATTATATCTGGCTCTGATGACAATACCATACGCATCTGGGACGCGCAAACTCATCAGCAAGTGGGACAGCCATTGCGGGGACATCTCAGCACTGTCATCTCTGTTGCATATTCATCAGATGGCGCATACATCGTATCTGGCTCTGATGACAGCACCATACGTATCTGGGACTCACGCACCGGTCAGCGAGTGGGACAGACGTTGCGGGGACATACCGACTCTGTCAACTCTGTTGCGTACTCACCAGATGGCGCACATATCGTATCTGGATCTTATTACCACACCATACTTATATGGGACTCACACACTCGTCAGCGAGTGGGACAGCCGCCGCTGGGACAGCCGTTGCTGGGACACACCAGCCATGTCACCTCTCTTGCGTACTCGTTGAATGGTGCATATATTGTATCTGGATTTCAAGACCACACCATACGTATCTGGGATACGCACACTCGTCGGCAAGTAGGACAGCCATTGGAGGGACATACTGGCCGTGTCAACTCTGTTGCGTACTCACCAGATGGCGCATACATTGTATCTGGCTCCAATGATAACACGATACGTATCTGGGACGCGCACACTCGTCAGCAAGTGGGAGAGCCGTTACAGGGACATACCAACACTGTCCTCTCTGTTGTGTACTCACCAGACGGCGCATACATCGTATCTGGCTCTCATGACAAGACCATACGTATCTGGGACACACACACTCGTCAGCAAATAGGGCCGACGCTGCGAGGGCATACCGGATCTGTCGGTTCTGTGGCATGCTCACCAGATGGTGCATATATTACTTCTGGCTCTCAGGACGAAACCGTTCGCATCTGGGGTACACAATCATTCATACCAACTAGTGTTGTTCGAAAACCTCACAACAACTCTCGAATGGCACACCCTTCGCACTTCAATCATGAAGCCAATTTCATCCCACGACGCCTAGGCTGCAATTTAGGTTGCCTGATCGACTGCCCTCACATCCCTTGGACATTGGACGAAGATGGCTGGATAGTTTTTGATAACTACAAGCTCATCTGGGTTCCCCTTGATCTCAGGGCAACCCTCGCAAGTCCACAAAATGCTGCAGTAATACACAGGCGTGGATGCCTGTACCTGGATCTCGATCGTAATAAGCTGGGGGATCGCTGGTGTGAGAGCTTCCGGCCTGGGAGGTCCACAAGGCCGTGACTGAGTTTTTATATATGGTTGTATGTCAGCTCTGAGCGATTGCGAACTGTTAGGCTACTGATATGAATGAATCATGCTTTTATTCTTTTTATCAGAATGTTTGGTTCGCGTTATTGCCTTGAGCAGCAAACGCATTCCGTCCTACTTTTTACGATTTGGTAAGTGCCGGAATGGAATTTGAAATGGATATCCCGGCGGTTCGGCTTACAGCGGCTTGTGCTGTACTCCTCAACCTCGTCATGATTATGCTTCATGATACCTCCTAAATTCTTATGTGACACGCCGCTCCTCCTATTCAACATGCTCTCGGCTTGATAGCCGCTATGCATCAAGAACGTTCGGTGAGCCTTTAGCCTTCATCTTTCCGAGAACCGAAAATGCTTGCTGAGGTGCTTTTGACCACGACTAGACATACGGCGGCGTTACTCCAGCTCAACGATTGGTCCTCTTAGAGTCTCAGCTCAACCGTCGGCCTCTTCAGAAGCTACACTGCTTCTGCGCCTTGAGCAAAAACCGACTCTAATAGAATTGCTGGTAGCATCGCACACCAAAGCCCTCTTGCACGACGTTAGGCCAACGATCTCGGCTCGAGACTCCCGGAAACGACTGGTCGAGGGGGTAGTGCACATAGTCTTGCTACATTGCCACCCGCGTCTTCCCGAACGCCGCCAGGTGCTGTGACCGTCTCCCCGGGTATCGTTGTCGGTGGACACCACAGGGCTTGGCCGATATCTTTGCGGTGCTTGTGACGAGTCGGGCGCACGCTGTTGCCTTGGTGCCGTCTTCAGTTGGACTACTTCCTTGACTGCTGAGCTCGTCTGCCGGTCCCCACAGCACAGCACGCAAGGAATTATTATTCAAGATGCCGGCTTTACGCTAGCGCGGTTCCCGTTCGAATGGATTTGTTTGACCTCCGACGGCTGCAATTTTGGTCCCGTCTTATGTTATTCCTCTGCATTCACTCTCCAACCAATCGCCATTGTTATAAACTGGACAACTCGTGCCGTCGGACATGAAAATGCGCGTCGTGCATCCACGCTTTCCCACATCTCTTCCAGACCTTCTCCTACTAACTAGCCAAGCGACTATAGTGCGCCAGATGGATAAAACAGTACCTCCACACCTCCGCACCACCTTCAGAACGATGATGGCTCGCTTGAGCGCCCGGGATCGTACAGTCTCTCGAGGTCGGCTTCCTGCAGATTTAGGTTCTTACAAGTCGGACATAGCTCTAGACGGTGGAATCAGAGGATCAAAACGAGAGCTGCGACGACTCGTTAAAGAGTCGTCGCTTGAAGTGTTTCGGCGCATCCAAGAGATGCGAGACTCGAACGTCGCCCTAGTTGAGTCCAAGAAGGCTTGAGCAGTTCTGTCCACGTTTACGGTGCGCTTTCTATCGCTTTTTGACTATCGAGAAAAGGCCTAAAATGTGTCTCATACAGTAGAACAAGAGCGAGTGGGAAAAGAGGAGGGGCCTCCACATATCTCCCATAGGACGGACAACGACCAGGAACTTGATCGCGAGCGGTCACTCGTCGAGCTCGAAGAAAGGCCGAATGTCGAGCCGAGCTGGAGGCGCGCGAGGTCGGGTGCGTGGGCGGCGTCGACTGCTGATTTGGGGAGGAGCGAGGGAAGGGTTGTGCGCCCGAATTCTTGGTTGGCGGGACCTGGAGTGTGGTGTCTAAGTCGCCTGGAGTCGGCGTGGAGGCTACGAGGGGTATGCGGGACACGATGCTTACGAAGAGGACTGTAGCGGGTGGTGGGCTCGGTTCGAAGGTCAAAGTAGAAGGGGAGGGTGGGTGACGAGGAGGGCGACAAGGACCACAACCAGGTGCAGGGCTACGAATCGGAGGGGGCAGGTCCATGCTGTCGCTGGGAGTCCTTGACATTCGCAATGACTCGGCCGCGAGGAACGCATCTGTGGTTCTGAACTACGAGAGCGAACACGACGAGGAGCGGCAGCAGGAAACATGCTAGTGGAGGAGTAGTAAGTGGACAAGGAGGGGGCGCTACTGGACGATTGGACATCGAGGAACGCTGGACCTTGGGTGCCGGAGGATGGATATTGGAAAAGGACAGGACGTTTGACGGGCACGAGATACTGGATGGTGGCGCGCTATTCGAGACCGACCGAACGCCATGGAACGATGGAGATAAAGAAGAAAGGCGGGGATCCATCGAGGTTTCAGGCAACCCGCCTGGGAGACAACAGACTTGAGACGACAATCTTAGCTTGAGGTCGCAGCCGTCTTTGGACCAGAGTTTTCTTCCTACTGATTGGGATACTGGTGCTCTCGAATTTGGACGTGTATCCGTTCGATTTAGGCGCTCACTCGCTCGGTTCGGATCGTATTTAGACTTGGAGCGGAGTACGAAGCTATATTTGGCCTACGGGATCTTTCATCGGGCTCTGAAGATGGATATGGCGAGGATCCGGATACTAGTCGTGGTGAGCGTTTAGACTATGGCAGGCATCGAGTTCCCCGTTGATCCCTGGAAGTAGACGAACGTTACAAACATGACGAGCGTTCAGAGAGCACTGGATATCCAGATTACGACGCGCACTTGGAGTTTAGTAGATATCGAAGCCCCGACTGGAGTCCCACCCTCAATGGCCAATCAGAGCTTGACGAGCATTGGATCCACGACGAGTCTTTGGGCCATGACAGACTTCCGAACCCGTACTCCGTTTCTCACTGGTCTCGTTGTGAAGGCGAGCGGCTCCGATGAAGGATCATACAGAGGGACAAGCGGTGACACTGTCGGTAGTACGCCGCGGAATCAAGCACGAGACGAGTGTACCGGAGATCGAGGCGACGCGCATAATGTCCAGAACGAGCGGCCAGTAGAACTTGACCAGGTCGAGAAGGGAGCGCTTGGTTACAGCGGTCCTTGGAGAGCGCTCGGTCGAGGAGGAGTTAGAAAGCTCGGTTATGGAAGCAACAGAGTTGTCTGGAAGCTGCGTCGGGGAAGACGGTGCATGCAGAGACCGTGTCGGCATTTAGCGTGGTGTCGGGGTTGCCCTGGGTTGGACCCGCCCGCTCGTTCCTGATTCATCTAGCTCTTCGAAAGAACAGGCGCACTACAGGGCCTTGGATTTCTAGCGGTCTACGGCGAAGAGCTTGACGTCGGTACATCTATAGTTACTCGCTCGCCGGGACTTGGATCGCCCATCGCTGCGTCGCCTGTTCCTGAGGCACGGGAAACGCTTATTTCGACCAAATCCCCTGCGGAGGGCTGAACCAGCGTGCAAACGAGCCCGTAGCTGAAATCACTACGACATTCTATCCTCCATGGTCCGAAATCGTCTTCAGGCATATATGGCAATCACTTCTAGTCCCGACTCCAACCGTTTCCACTTTGGCTCCACCTGCTCCGCAACTGAGACCTTGCTCAGTCTATCCGACTCCTGTAAATGCATATGCCATGCATGCTGGTTGCTATGTTTGTTGTCGAGAAATAAGGTTTAGCGTTGACTCGACGGTAAATGCATCGGCGCTGTAATAGACAATAGACCAACTTATAGCACTTGATTCGGGTATAGAGTAGAAAGAATACAAGGCGGGGGGTGAGGCAGGGTGCTGGGGGACAACCGGTGAACGTGCACGCATGTACTGCTAGCCGGTGCTGCAAGTAAGTTACTATAGTATCCACCATATCGGATATACCGCGACTTCTGAAGTCTAAGATGACAGTACCCAAAATGCCCTCCGGCACGCTTTAGACTCAGGCGTTAATAAAAACAGCAGTGGTGGTCTCAGTCATTCAAACGTTAGAAGGACGATATGAGGATCTTTTTCTTTTCGAATAAACAAGCTCCAGAGTCCAGACGCAAGCATCAATGGCTGTGCAAGGGCGGATGCCAATAGGGCTCGGTAAGAAACCGGAAATCGCTTACCGGTAGCTTACACACACTTCTAAACAGGCACGAGTAACAGTAACTTACAGTAACTTACCTGTTTCACTGGAAGGCTCCACGTGACCTAGCTGACCACCACCAGCCAGTTTTTTGCGCGATACTAGCATATACCTTGGGTTTCAGATATGTTCCAATATGTGGACGATCGTTCAAGTCTTTCTTATGAGTCCCCAGAGATTGTTTAGTCAAGTGAGTAGCCGAAGCTGGACCGTAAGAGTATGTCAATTGTGCGCGAGCAATCCAACAGTGCTAGTTTGGACTAGAGAACAGCGAGCGTGATGTATTATTGGGAGTAAAGGTTGCGTCTACCACTTCGAAGCTGGGCTGAACGGGGGGGCTGCTCTCACAGACTCCGAACCTTCACGTAACTTGCTTTCGGCTCGTCCTTTAATCCCTACCACCGCTCGAATCGCCAGAGCCAGTCACCCCCTATCAAGTCTCCACAAGAGCGTCAGCAAGAGGACGCTTCGGTGGTCGCATGCTGGAATGGTTGTTTGTCATGTGTCTGGATGTAAACCGTACGAAATTGTAACTTACCGTTTCTTACAATGCGCTTTTCAGGTTAGAAACGTGCTTACCGTTTCTTTCCGAGCCCTAGATGCCAATACAAAACATGTGACCTAGCGCTCAATCGCATTGGCTTGATCCCGAGTTCCACCACATTGTTAGTCAACTATCGTGCAACACATCTACCTCAGATTACTCTACTACGATGCATAAAATTACTAGTAGAATCAAGCGAAGCGTTAGGAACCGTTTCAAAAACTCGTCCGTACGCACATCGGACGATCTGGAACCCTCAACCACACCAAGCCTTAGGGAGACACCAAGTACCCCAGCCATCGCTGCCAACAGGTCACAGCTTCCACCCGAGCAAAACACTCTCAATCATCCACTATCTACAGCATCCACGGTACACCTAGAGCCCGACCATGTCACCCAACCTCCAGCGGCGTCTATCACGTCACCGCAGACAGAACAAGACACCACACGCGACGCCTGGTTGGGGCTCAAAACGCTCGCTAGAGTCATACGCGAAGGTGGCGGACATTTTGCACCACTGAAAGAGGCTATTGGGGGTATATCGGAGGTCATTAGTACCTTTGAGGTGAGTAGAGGCTGAGTTCATCATCCAGCGTCTGATTGATAGTCTGGCTTAGCTTGCAGCCCAGAACCGCGAAGACTACCAAAAGCTCATGACTGAGCTGGACGCGTTGCTCCATGACCTTGCCGGATACCTCGGTTCTTCTACGCCGCCTGCGATGACGTCCAGTATCGTCAACCTGGCACAGTAAGCAACAGTGGGACCGACTGGACTGTAAAGCTGACCGGTAAGCGCAGAGGGATCGAACGAGAGCTTCAGATCGTCCGACGGAAGCAGCACCAAAGTGGGGTGGGGGGCTATGTTAAGGCAGAAACAGACGCTGACCAGATACTGCAACATTATCGCAGTATCGAAGGGCTTCTTCGACGACTAATGGTAGGCGCTAACTCCTATCAGCGAGTGTCGCGCTAACACGCATATAGCTGAACGCAAACATGGACATGTGGAGAGCCGTCAGCCAACAAGCAATAGCCACCGGCGAACAAGTGGTAATTGTCAGTGAACAAGCGATAGTAGGTGGCGACTTTTCTCATATAAAACATTCTAACCTCGATGTTTTCGGTAGGAGAATCGCCTCAGCAAACTTCCTAACTCCCCTGCCGCAAGATATCGCTCCGCAAAGTCATCTACCGTTCTACGAGGCGAATGCACCCCGAACACACGCGTCAAGGTCTTGCAAGACCTAGACCAGTGGGCCTGCGACAGTGAAAGTCAGAAAGTGTACTGGCTGAACGGCATGGCTGGCACCGGCAAGACCACCATCGCCTATAGCTTCTGTCGGAGGTTGGAGCACTCCA
Organism: Ceratobasidium sp. 395; assembly: GCA_019616345.1. Lineage (NCBI taxonomy): Eukaryota > Fungi > Basidiomycota > Agaricomycetes > Cantharellales > Ceratobasidiaceae > Ceratobasidium > Ceratobasidium sp. 395. The sequence continues at coordinate 26,675 of WSTH01000169.1, read as the reverse complement.
GCCAGCTGGCTGCGAGTTTCTTCTGCTCCCGGCAGCTGCAAGGGTGTCACGACGTGGACCAGATTGTACCTACTATCTCGTATCAGCTATCTCGGTTCTCCCACCCATTCCGAACTGCCCTCTCCCGGGTGCTAGAAAACGACTCGGACGTACACAACCAACCGCTACTAGATCAGTTTCGGCAGTTGATAGTCCAGCCAATGACCGAGTGCAAAGACGCGCTGCCTACTATCCTTGTCGTTGCAGTTGACGCGCTGGATGAGTGTGAAGGCAGCAGAGGCGCAGAGTTTATCGAAGCTTTGCTGATGTATGCGCGGGACCTACCCGTGAAGTTCTTCGTAACCAGTCGTCCAGACGCAAGGATACTCGATTCGATGCGCGGCCAGGAAGCGGACCATACTTCGGCGGAGCTACGTCTGCACGATTTAGACCGGTCGATTGTCGAAGAAGACATCAGAACGTACCTGCTTATCAAAATCCCGTCTCGTGTTCGCCTGTCTGTAGTCGACCTTGACACGCTTGTCGAGCGGTCGGGTGTCCTGTTCATTTATGCTGCCACAGTGGTTCGGTATATCGAGAGCGACAACTTCGCCTGGGCCAAGAAGCGACTCCAAGAAGTCCTTGCTAGCGGATCTGGCGGCTCGGCAAGTAATAGCGACAGGGATATCGACGCACTCTATAATACAATACTTGCGGCAGCGTTCGAGAACCCGAGTCGGACCGAGTCGGACCGGGCTGATATGACACAAGTCTTACACACGGCTGTATGCGCTCAGGAGCCGTTATCGATAAACACCATGGCTGGCTTGTTAAGATTGGACAGCGAGACTGTGCATGCTGCGTTACGCCCGCTACTCTCCGTGCTATATGTTTCGGACGCGGCCAAAATCATCACCACACTGCATAAGTCGTTTTCCGACTACTTGCTTCACGAAAGCCGTTCCGGCGCGCTCTACTGCAACGTGAAGGAGCATAATGCGTACTTGACGCGGATATGCTTCGACCAGATTAACATGCCGGAGCCTGCGTTCAACATTTGCGGGCTCGATTCATCGTATGTACTCGATAGAGACGTACCCGACCTGGCTTCTCGGGTCGAACGGGCTGTCTCTACCGAGCTTCGGTACGCTTGCCGTTACTGGGGCGTTCATACCATGCTAGCAAAGGACTCTGAAAATCTTGCTAGCATGCTTCTGAGGTTCCTATCAGACCGGTTTCTGCTATGGCTAGAGGTGGTGAATCTGTGCAAATACGTATACGACGGCGTCAGAATGCTCTATCGGATGCAGAAGTGGGCTTTGGTAAGTGTGAGAGTCAAACAAGCTAACACATAGCTGATGCTTGTTTAGAATACCAGACCCCTGGACGAAAATACTCAGCAGCTGTTGCGAGATGCGTGGATGTTTGCCGCTTCGTTCGCATCAAGCCCGGCTAGACTTAGTACGCCGCACATCTACGTCTCCGCGCTGACGTTTTGGCCAGAGCAAAGCCCGATGGGAAGACTGTATCAGAAAAACAGATCAAGACTGACTACGAGTGCGAGTACTGCAATGAACTTGCGGAGCGTCGTCCCGTTGTCTATACAAAATACCCAGAGTGAAATCTTCGGCCTATCATACTCACCAGACGGCGCGTACATTGTATCCGGCTGTGCTAACAACACCATACGTATCTGGGATGCGCACACTGGTCAGCCTGTGGGCCAGCCGCTGCAGGGACATACCAACTCTGTAAGATCTGTTGCGTACTCACCTGATGGCGCATACATCGTATCTGGCTCTAGCGACAAAACCATACGTATCTGGGACGCACACACCCATCAGCAAGTGGGAAAGCCGTTGCAGGGACATACTGGCTATGTCAGCTCTGTTGCGTACTCACCAGACGGCGCATACATCGTATCTGGCTCTTATGACAACACCATACGTATCTGGGACACGCAGACCGATCAGTCAGTCGGACAGACGTTGCAGGGACATACCCGCTCTGTCTGGTCTGTTGCGTACTCACCAGATGGTGCATATATCGTATCTGGCTCTTGGGATAACACCATACGTATCTGGGATGCATACACTCGTCAGCAAGTAGGACAGCCGTTGCAGGGACATACTAGCTCTGTCAAGTCTGTTGCGTACTCACCAGATGGCGCATACATCGTATCTGGCTCTGATGACAGAACCATACATATCTGGGACGCACGCATTCATCAGCAGGTGGGACAGCCGTTGCAGGGACATACCGGCTATATCAACTCTGTTGCGTACTCACCAGACGGCGCATACATAGTATCTGGCTCTGATGACCACACCATAGGTATCTGGGACGCACACACCCGTCGGCAAGTGGGACAGCCGTTGCAGGGACATACCAGCTCTGTCTCCTCTGTTGCGTACTCACCAGACGGCGCATACCTCGTATCTGGCTCTGATGACTGCACCATACGTATCTGGGACGCGCAGACCATTCAGTCAGTTGGACAGACGTTGGAGGGACATACCGACTGTGTCTTCTCGGTTGCGTACTCACCAGACGGCGCATACATCGTATCTGGCTCTTATGACAACACCATACGTATCTGGGACACGCAGACCATTCAGTCAGTGGGACAGCCGTTGGAGGGACATAACAGCTTTGTCATGTCTGTTTCGTACTCACCAGATGGCGCATATATCGTATCTGGCTCTTATGATCAGACCATACGTATCTGGGACGCACACACCTGTCAGCCGGTAGGACAGCCGCTGCAGGGACATACCAACTATGTCATGTCTGTTGCGTACTCACCAGATGGCGCATACATTGTATCTGGCTCTCATGACTCCACCATACGTATCTGGGATGCCCACGCCCATCAGCAAGTAGGACAGCCGTTGGAGGGACATACCGGCTCTGTCAGGTCTGTTTCGTACTCACCAGACGGCGCATACATAGTATCTGGCTCTGGCGACAACACCATACGTATCTGGGACGCAAACACTCATCAGCAAGTGGGACAGCCGTTGCAGGGACATACCGACTATGTCAGGTCTGTTGCATACTCACCAGATGGCGCATACCTCGTATCTCGCTCTGATTACAACACCATACGTATTTGGGACGCACACACCCGTCGGCAAGTGGGGCAGCCGTTGCAGGGACATACTTCCTCTGTCAAGTCTGTTGCGTACTCACCAGATGGCGCATACATCGTATCTGGCTCCGATGACAGAACCATACGTATCTGGGATACACTCACTGGTCAGCAAGTAGGACAGTCGTCTCAGGGACATACCATTGGTGTCTGGTCTGTTGCGTACTCACCAGATGGCGCATACATAGTATCTGGCTCTGAGGACAAGACTATACGCATTTGGGATACCCAATTGGTCATACCAATCGGTGCTGTTCAACAACCTCATCACAGCTCTCAAATAGCCCTCCCTTCGAGCGCTACTCCCAAAGTCAATCTCACTCAGTCACGCAGACTTTGCAACCTGGGCTGTCTGGTTAACTGCCCTCATATGGCTTGGACCTTGAACGAGGATGGGTGGATAGTTTTCAACGATTGCAAGCTTATTTGGGTCCCCCCTGATCTCCGCATTACCCTCGTGTATCCACAATGTACCGGATTGATCCACAGGCGTGGTTTTTTGCACCTTGATCTAGATCGTAACAAGCTGGGGGAGAATTGGTGTGAGAGCTTCCGGCCTAGGAAGTCGTAACACCGTGACTGAGTTTTTGCGCATGAATACATGTTAGTATTGAACATGTTGCGAGCTACGAGGCTAGTACTACTGTGAATGTATCGTACTTTTTTCATTCTATCAGAATGGTTGGTTCGCGCCCTATCGCATTGAGTGGTGATGCATTCCCTCCTATTTTTTATGACTCGGTAAGCGCCGCAATTTGACATGGATAACCCGGTATGTAGTTCGGCTTACATGAGCGGCTCATGCCGTCCTTCTTCTCGTCTTGGTTCTACTTCTCAGTATCTCCTGAATACTTACACGGCTCACCACCCTTCTGCTTTAGCATACTCTCAGATTGATGCGCGCTAAGGATGTTAGGTGAGCCTCCGACCTTTGTGTTCCAAGAACCGCGAAAATGCTTGCTGAGGTGCTTTGACAACGGCTAAACAGACGACGTCATTGTTCCGACTCAGCGGTCGGTTGCCTCAGAGTCCACGCCACTTCCGTATCCCGAAGAGCAGCGGACTCTAGGAGAACTAGCTGATCTTGCTTGCCGCATCGCAAACCAAAGCGCTCTTGCACGACGTTGGACCAACAATCTCGGCGCATGTCTCATCTTCGGGTGACTGCGAGAGATCTCGATTGAATGCGAAGAGCTTGTAATAGCCACCGAAGTGCGTATCTCACGACGCCACAGCGAACCGATCACAAACGAGTCCTTCGTGCCAGTCTCTGCTATCAAAGCCGCATTCGTCATCCGCGTGGTGCAGTTCACTTCGCTCTGTCGACTTCGCCCACGTACTCGAAGCTAGCCCCCGCCTTCACGTAGCTCGGGTCTGTCTCGTTGGCCACCGGGTCCGCTGATTGATTCATTTGTGCGACACGCGAACGGGTGTTCAGCGCGCCCCGGCTATTGCAAATCGTGTTGCGGTTGGCGTGCCACTCAAGCGGGGTCGTCTCCTCGCGTATCTTGAGCATTGCGCACTTGACCCAGCGGATCTATCAGCTTGCATCGAAGGTGAATACAGGCTCAACACTACGTACGGTCGGGTTGTGCAAGAACTCAGTCATGCCAGTCGATGCGTGTATGGGTGGAGCGGCCGCGATCGAGGGCGTAGGTGCGCCGAGGCAGTTGGCAGTTGCGCAGGCGAGACTTTGGGAAGGTTGTCGCCGCAGGATGGATATGCATTTGATGAGACGGTTGAGTTGGTTAAGACGAATATGAGCGAGTGTTTGTAGAATGATGTGCTGGCGGGACAGGATATGAGGATTGCGGTTGAGTATTCGTGAGCACTGGGTCTATATGTATATCGTCATGATAACTAACCTCCTAGTTAGCGGAGGTTGCTTCCTGCTGTGTGAGAGAGAGATTTTACGCTAGGTCTACCAAGAAAGCTTGGGGGTTTTAATACATTTTATCCCTCTGTTGAATTCATGGTATGCTCATCAAGTGGATGAAATTTGAGATACGGACCTCCCACTCCTGTCCTCAGAGCCTCGCTCGGTATAGTAGCTGACAATCATTCCTCGCGTCTCAACAGTACCCGCTGCAAACTTGTCGGTGAACCACTTCAATATATTTTCCCTTTCGTCCAACCGAAATTTTAAAGTGTTCATGCTGGGTGTTATAAGCAATCCCATCCTCCCTCGTGGCGTTTTACGAGCAACTTTCTCAATGTTTAACGTGAGTATTCGCTGCCGGTGCCAGCACATTTGTAATGACTGATACGTCGAATCGTTTGCAGAGTTTGGCTCAGCCGCTAGTTAGCGCAGAACTTGGGTATTGAGGAGAGGGGATAGGGACAGTGGAGAGGTTGTAATTGGGGCTTGACTTTAACACCTAGTTTTACGAGCCTCATCGAAATAACAGGGGTGCTGGAGTTCTTGAGGTAGGCATCTTGAAGTAGGAAGGACTGGTTTAGGGTATATGCGTCATGGTTGGCGGCCGTTTCGGTTGTCCAACCTGATATGCGTTCTGCTGTTCGGCTCAAGTGTTGATGAATATTTTAGTGCTAAAATACATTTATGAATAAACAGAGTACCTGAAAACGAACGTACAAAGTGGCTAGGCGAAGCTGACTACGATGCGCGTTTAGTATGTGCTGCAAAGCCACGGCTTGAAGAAAAGTGAACGAGGAAGCTGCCTGGATAGCAGGCCACCGGTCACCGCTGCACGTGATGTCGGGGTCATCTCTCTTGACCACAACGCCTGTGCCGAGGGCCGAATCGTTACTGTTTGCTTTTTCTCAAACCGGATGTCCGACGTGCTCTCTGAAGAAAACTTTAATTTCTAGACGAGCTGGCTTGATTACTAGTCATTACTTATGAGCGATTGTTGTTAACTGGAACACTCGAGTTATCGCTAGGCTGCGAGCGTATGATGTCTAACGGTGGCCGAACTCGTGTGGCGAAAGAAACGCACATTCTTGACTCGAACCCTCCGGCCACGCTGAAGATGACGACGAATAGCCAACCATGGGACACATTGATGACACCAACCGCCGCGCCCTCCCTAACGTTCCCCAATATCTACGGATCTCATTCAGATACTAAAATTGCTTCCGACCATCCGGAGCAGACCTGCCTGCCTTGCCCAAATACCTCCTGGAAACGGCTGGTCAAGTGCAGCCCACATCGAACACTAGTAGCTGAAGGAATAGTGCACATAGTCTCGCCATCCCGTCGTGCCTGTCTTCCCGAACACCACGTCCTGTGTTTGCATCCTAGGGCCTTGGTATTAGTGGGCGCAGCTAGGGTCTGACCGAGGTCTTTACGGCACCTTCGACGGGTCAAGCTTATAGTTGCCTTGCCTCCGTCTTAAGCTGGGTCACTTCCTTCGTCGCTGGGACTGTCCAAATCCTTGCTACATGACCCGTGAGATATCGAGTTCACGATTCAGGAATTTCCTCAACCTTATGGCGCTTTCCTGTAGGCTGCTGTATACGTCATGCATGTTGGATATGGCGAACATAGGGAGTCTCATAAATGCAACTAATCCGCCAATTCTGATAGATACAAGGTCTGTACCAGTTTCAACTCAACCTCTCAATTAGCTAGTATTCTGACTCCGTGAGTTTGTTCTCCTGCCTTAGTATTTGTATCATTGTTATTCGCTCGACCCATCTTCTGTCAATGCAATGTTGGAACAAACATCTTGTTTCTACGAGTTCTCAACCTCGTCGACCGTCAACCGTTGAAGAGTTTCGAACGTGCGACTTCATTATGGACCCTCGTATGACGTCCTCCGGCTGACTCGCCGACGAAGCGCAGTTGTGGATAATCGTAAGTTGATATTTACCCTTGTATCGCCCCGTGTTCGATTCAGTTACCGCCTTGTGCCTCAGTAAAGGGCGCCATAATCCACCCTTCTATGATCAACTGCGCAGACCACATGCTGCCGTTGGTGTGCTGTGGGGTGAGCTAGTGGCGAGTTCGAGTCCTTGAGGGTGTTCTTGGCGTGTCCGGAAAGACCATAAATAGAGAACTTACAATTTAGGAAACTTTCCAGCTTTGTGGCACTCCACTGTGGATTCTTGTATACGTCATCGGCGCGGGGCATCAAAAGCTTAGGCAGTCTTCTAAATCGTAAGCTCTAATGAACTCAAGGTCCGCGCTAGTTTAAGCTCGAGCTAATCAACTGTATTCTAATCTAGTGTATGAGCCTCTTATTTAGCATATCACTCCGGCTCGTTCATTTGATTCATCCTGCGTCGATGTAGTGTTGGGAGGCCTTGATTCGAGTTTTCAACCTCCATCAGACATCAATCACTGCGGGATTCCGAACGTGCGACTTCCGTACGGACTTCTCAAATGACGTCTTCTGGCCGACGTGCCGACGAAGCACATATGCACATGGATTCGGGTGCAATTGCATCAAGTACTCAGGCTGGGATACAAGTACGTCAGTATCTAAGCGCATACATTCGAGTATGTGGTGCAGAAGGCGCACATTGGCTCCATGACTAGGCTTGGCGTAGCCAGGTTGAGGCTATGATGGTCAACAAGAAGCTCGCGGTCGCCACAGGTAGCTTGGTCGGCCGGCATCGCTTGGACGCTGCGTCATCGCCACCCTATCGCCACCCTAACTGCTCCACAGGTGGTGGATACTTGGTCTTGAGGTCGTACGGGCTGTTCGGGGAGACATCTTATATAAGGAGTAAAGTGCATCGTTCGAGGATACTCACTCACTTATCTCACATCTTAATGATTGTTTTGACAAAGTCATCAACACTCCAAACTAGTACACTCGTAAATATCTTCGCTTATGCTACCCACTTGAGAACGCTCAACTGACCTCCCTGAGCTAACCAGGCTATCGCGGCTTTCGCCCTAATTGCTAGGGTAGCTGCAACTCCTCTCAAACGCCAGAGCTCAGGCATCTCATGGTTTCAGTGTCCTGACCATGACAAGACCCAGTGTGCCTTCTTTGACGTCCCAAGAGATGTAAGTTCAGGGGAATGTTCAACTAGAGCCTATTTTACTGAACACCAATCGATTTGGCAGTACTCGAATCCAGATGAAAATGACACTGTATCGATATTTATGCGCAAGTTGCCCGCGAACGTCTCCGACGAGAACCGACTTGGTACTATTCTGACTAATCCAGGGGTAAGCGCTCCGATAATCTTATTTGTATTGTTGTCAAGCCCGACGGCGGTACGATGTAGGGGCCCGGAGGGTCGGGCAGCGCGTACATCGCGGAAGGTGGAGAAAGACTCGGGAGGATAGTAGACGGAAGATATGATATCATCGGTTTTGACCCTCGGTACGTCAGGTTTAATAACTCGACGTCCGGCCTGCATTGACCTGAGCTACATATGATAGTGCTGTAAACCTCACCGGTCCCTGGACGGCGTGCTTCGACTACGAAGCGAAGCCCGTGCTGATGGGCGTCCAACAAGAGTAGTAAGTCTTGTCGCAAAAATCCCAAAGCTTATTTCCTTATGCTGCCTTTACAGTGCGGGAGCACCATATCCCCACTCGAGCCTCAAGCAGGATCGCGCTGTAGTCAACAAGCTCAGGGCCATTCAAGCTGCACACCCGGCAGCTTGTCTCGCGAACGGCAACCGCAAGATGCTAGAGGCGTCCAGCACCGCGCTGGTGGTGCAAGATATGGCTAGGATGGTTGAAGCATTGGGCGAAGATGGGATCAACTTCTGGGGGTGAGCTAACATGCTGGATTTCTCGAGTACCGCGCTAAATAATGTATAATCATCAGATACTCGTATGGGACGATTTTGGGCGCAACCTTCGCTGCTATGCGACCGGATCTCGTGAGGCGCATGGTACTCGACGGAGTATCTAACTCCCAGTCGTATTACAACGACGCTTTGCAGTGGGGTAAAGACGGCACGGCTGCAACACATAAGGTGTGATGTTTGTCCACTTCTCCGGAGACCAGTCGCTGAGTACTCTGCGGCACCAGACATACACCGGATTTCTCTCGACCTGTGCCGACGCTGGTCCGGATCTCTGCGCCTTTGCAGTCCCGCCGGGCAACTCTACCGAGAAACAGACGACTGAAACCCTGCGCAAGCGTGTAGATGCAATCTACACTCGACTTGGCAAACAACCGCAGGTGGTAGCGGACTCGCTGGTTGGACCGGGGATAGTAACTGGATCCAATGTTCAGGCGTGGATCCTTGGTATGTTATACACGCCTATCGCTTGGCCAGGTGCAATGCAAGGTATGTACGAGGCTGGACGATACGGGTAGTCTTGACTTACCCTTTCTGTCACCATACTAGACTTGGCCGACCTCGAAAAGGGCAACGGAACAGGCATATATACCGCATTATATAGCCCTCTCGCTACCATTGATAGCATCCCTTACGACCAGGTGGGTTCTGATTCTGTTCGAATAGACAGAGGCTAACCAACTTAATCATAGAACGTGTTTAACCGCTCTATGCAACGCTTCATGACCCGGGAATCGCTCGCCCCAATTGCATGCAGTGACTTACCTGCGTTCAACCTCTCAACCAACGCATACACCGACTAGTACGTATCCTCGTCCCTATGCGATACCTTCGTGCTCACATATTTGTTCAGCATTGGTGAAATGGGCAAGATTAGCCCTGTAAGTGAACAGTTGGCGAGGCTTATCGGTACCTGCAGTGGATGGCCGTTCCGCTCAAGTCAGCGCTACACTGGTCCTTGGACAGTTGAAAAGGGTCTCAAGAAGACAAAGTCTGTACTACGTAATCTCGGCCTATACACTATATTGACCGGTGTTCAAGTTCCCGGTCCTGTTCGCGAGCCTAGATGCGGACCCCGTCACGCCACTTTCATCGGCTGTAACGATGTCTCGAGGGTTTGGCAAGGAGTCTGCTACGCTGCTCGTCCAACAAGGGTGAGTGATCGTCATATCTTATATTTAGTTCGCTAACCTCTGACGACGTGCGTCCCAGCTTTGGCCACTGCACGTAAGCCGACCCTCTTGTGCTACCCAGCCGTATATTCGTTGTGTACCTTTTTATTTATCTACTCACTTACAGGATCGCACACCCCTCATTGTGCACCATCAAGCATATTCACGACTACTTCGTTGACGGGAAGGTCCCAGCAAATGGGACACACTGCACTCCCGAGTGAGTCTATCGTCTGAAACGCCACTTGCATGCATCGTTCTCACTTAGATGAACGCTCAGGCCTGGCTACATATACCCGACCAACAATACGAGCTCGAAGCGTGCGACGTCTGGGCTTGACAAACGGGACGCGGAGCTGCTTGAGGCCGTACATGGACTGAGGGAAGTGAGGTCGAAGTTCGACCCAGACATCCTGGGCAAGTGATCGCGAGGTGTTTGTCGGCTTTGTGAATAATGTTCCTCACTCCCTGCCTAATGCGAAGCAGGGCGGTGACGCTTGTTGAATTTTGTATTTATTATATTCTATACTCGAAACTAATAGCAATCAAGGACTTTTGAATTGTAACCCAGCTGAACTTCAGCTGCAAGCTAGTGAGGCAAGCCCAACCTTCAGCCCGAGCGTAAGTTGGTTCTGGGTTATACTGAAAAGTTCTGCCTAATGCCGACACAGAACACGTAATCACAGCCCGCCGATATCTACACCAATGCATGTCTCTCGTTATGGCACTGCCATAACTAAGCTCAAGAAAACGTACCGCCCGCCCAAATACGTCAAGCTCACCCCTTCTGAAGCCCTGCTAAAGCACTGCGAGCACTTAATCAACCATATTCATTATAGAGGTCGCTTGTTTATTCGTGCATCCGGCTGAAATTATTGGACGCAATTAAGGGAAGAGGCAGAACCGTCTGTGGACCTTCTATGGTGGTGAGTATGCAACAAGTGCGTTGCGGGGACAAACACTGCTGCTTTATACGCTGGTAGTCCGGTTAGGCGCCCAAATACTTCGCCAAACAAACTGGCCGAGATCTCTACGCAACCTCAGGGTAGTCACAATATAAAACCCCAAGCTTCCACCTAAAGAGCCTCATCGTCCCCTCGCATAGTCAAGTACAGTGCTGGGTTCAAAAAATGAGGCTATCCCTCCACACCATCTCCACACCGTCGCTTCTTCAGTGCCGCCATGCCTATGGCTACATGCTCTTGTGTCTAGAGATAATTTCTCTTCTGCTTATTACTATAGTCATCGTCTTGGACTCTCGTCTTTACGGGCTTTTGACTGCGATATTGAGCACACACGCCGGGGGGATCTTGATTTGGCTCGATCAGACATTGGACTTGTGGTTATTGGTCCTCGAATACCGCGCCGCCGAGCTCCCTGTCGCTGAACTAGCACCGTCCGTAATATTTAGGTCCGACGATCTGTTTAATTCGCGATCATGGCAGTACGCCATCTGGATTTTTGGGACGGTAGTCGGATGGTGTTTGGCGTTGTATATTCCTTATAGCGAAACCCGGAAGGCACCATCATGGGAGTCAAATGTGCTGGCCACGATCGAGAGTTGCATCATTATGATACTTGTCGCCATGCGCTTCGTAGAAGCTGATAGAAGGCAACAAGCTTCTGGATGAGGTTGATTTTAGGGGTGGGCTGGTACAGTTCGTGTTCATCGCTCTTTGCCCGCTGATGTTAGTACCTGTTCGGAAACATCTTCCTAAATTTACACATCAAATAGCTTCAGATAAAAATGCCTAGTACTCCGGGGAGCTCTTGTGCTCAGGAGATGTATGAATGAACAACCGTATTCTGCTCGAGTGTTGTGGAAACATGTGTATCTTGGGTAATAGTTACCCCCCCCCCCCCCACTTAGCGACCAGAGGTGAACGCTCAGACCCAGCTATATCGAGCCAATCAACAACGCGGGCTTGAAGCGTGCGACGTCTGGCTTCGACAAACGAGACGCAGAGCTGCTTCAAGCTGTGTATGGACTGAGCTGAGGGAATTAAGGTCGAACTTCAACCCAGATATACTGGGCAAGTGATTGCGAAGTGTTCGACGGCTTTGCGAAGGATGTGACTCACCGCCTACCTAATGTATGCGGAGCAGGGCAATGGCACTCGCAAAAATTGTTATGGCTTACACTTAAAACTGATAACCATTACGGACTTTTGAATTGTAACTCATTTGAACTTCAGTTACAGCCTGCAGCCTACAGGCTAGTGAGGCAAGCCCGACCTTCAGCTCGAGCATAAGTTGGTGCTAGACTATACTAAATGTTCTGCCCAATGCCGACACAGAGCACACAGTAGCAGCCCGCCAGTATGTACACCATTTCATACGTCTCGTTTCAGCAGTGCCATAGTTAGGCTCCTAGGAAAACGTGCCGCCTACCCGAATACGTCAAGCTCACCCCTTCCGAAGCCTGGCTAAAGCACTATGAGCGCTTGATCACTTCGCAAAATGATGTTGTATGGCGGATATCATAAGACGGGCAGGAGAAGCTAATATATGCGCCGATATGATAACTTGCTCGGGTGCCCCTCAAATATCACAGCATGAGGCAAAAAAGTACCACATGAGTGGTTTAACATACTTTGTCCGCTTAGTCATACTATTTCGTCACTCAGCCTCACGTGCATGTTCGCCATCAGTCCGGTGCTCATCCACATCCAGATCATGAGCAAACGGCCCAGGAGAGGCAAGCTTTCTGGACCTTCGGAGCCGTCTCAAATCTCTAGCAAAAAGGCGCGAACTGATGACTCGTGCTCAAAATCGGAATCTGGTAAGTTTGCGTTCGACGTCAAACGGTCGTGTTCAGCTTAGATATTTATTAGTAGAGCTGACAAGTGTGACCGACGAGGAAGAAAAAGAAACTCCAGTGGCTCCTGCGCGAGTATCCTATCTAAAAGGAAACGCGTACACGACCTTACTCTGTACTTAGGTCAACGCCACCCCCTGCTGGAACGCGTGATTCTGAATATTACTATGAAGACGGCAGTGTTGTCCTATTGGTTGAAGACACACTATTCAAGGTACGTATGTCAACTAACTGCCTCATACTTGCTGTGTGCGTAGTAATGCCTTGTACCGCATAGGTCCAAGGCTCGCTGCTCAAGGCGCAGTCTGAAGTATTTAGAGACATGCTCGCCTTGCCACCGGGTGAAAGTGATGCAAAGACCGAAGGGCTCACCGACGACCGCCCGATCAAAGTTCCTGGTGTAACTGCGTGGGAGTTTCGCCGCCTACTGATGGTGTTCTACTCTCTGTAAGTTCCATCTGTTGTGTTGAGCTATCTGTAACGAGTTTACCTACCAATCCAAGCCCTTCACATAAGCTTTTTCTTGGCATGCGGGGAATCAAAGAACCAGCTCGTGCCTGGGATTCCTTTGCAATCCTCTCGGATGTCGTACGCCTTGCTAACAAGTTCTCTATGGTGGATATCGAGAAATGGGCAGCGAGTCAGCTCAAATCTTTGCTGGAGACTTCTTCGACTCGTGTCGCCACCGGAGCCAAGGCCGAAATGAAGGACGCATTCCCTCTTGCGTTCCAGCTCGCGCTGCAGTACGCTATCGCTAAATCAGACGTCTCTCTAACACACAGCACTCGCAGCCTGAGTCAATACTACTGTACTCTGTCCCCATATGTCCCAGTTGCCGATCTATTTTACCTCCTCGGAGATATCCAAGAAGAGGACCCCAGTCTGTTCGGCTTCTTTTTCATTACAATACTCAACCTCGGGCACAGCGCATGGGAGCAAGATTGTTTCACAAAAGAGGAGCGTATCATTTTCTTCGCAGCCCATTATCGCCTTACCCCGTTGCCTGAATCACTCGGGAAAGACCTCACCTTGCCTCTTGTCGTCAAACCGTCTTACACGAAGGCCGGGTATCTCAAAGAGCTAGGAGTCGAAAAGTGCGTAGGAAACTGTCAACAACGTCTCAGCACAGCTTGGAAGGCCTCGTTCGACTCAAACTACTACCAGGATGTTACCAGCAGCGAATCGATGAAGCCGACAACCCAGCTTGGGCGCCTGCCGATCCTTAGGTATGATTTTGCGAACGCCATACGTGTGAACAGTGCTTGTAAAAATGGCTGCAGCACAAAAGCTCTGGCAACGTTGGACGTGGACACCTCTACCTTGTTTTTGCGTTTGGCAGACTATTATCGAGGCACCAACTAGTCATATTTCAGTTTAACGCGACAGTTGGTTTTGGACATTTCTATTGGCTTCTGGCTCACGATCGAGGAGTTCCTAATTTCTTTGAGATTTCCGGGGGGTTTTTTTTTTTCAAAAACACCCTATAATGAATTCTGGTTTGCTTTTTCGATTTATTCCTTTCTGATCGATTCAAACTTTACCTATATCTTTCGGTGGTCGTCATAGCCTTACATACTCCTGTTGGCATATGCACCCAACCTATAGCCGCGACTAGCAATATTGATCAGTTGTACTACGAACATTACACTATGCATGTTGACGAGGCTCTAAATACCAGCCTTGTGTTGCTGGTGCAACGTAGTGGGCTACTATCATGTGTGGCAATCATGCGACGTCTAACGCCCGGATAGCTCATGTGCTCTAATATCTTTGTCAAAGTCGATAGCCTAGCGAGCTCAGAAGACGATCGGGGCCAGCATGCTAGATTACCAGAAGCCATCTCAACACACCGTACTAAGGCAAATGTTGACATGTCATCGCGGGCTGACAAGTTCTGGACACACGTAGTACCAACAAGTTTGTCGTGTAGGAATGATATGATGTTGCTTGTTAGAGGTATATGCGCGAGGAAGCGATGGTTGGAAAGGCCGGACGTTCGGGGGCGTATGCTCGTCGGACGGTCATCGTCTCGGGAGGTTGGGAAGGGGCCGAGGGGCCAACGATGGGGTGGAGCAGGCGGTACTTCTATATCTATTCCATGTACAGGCTACTGTCTACATAGCCTCGGGCTGAAAGACAGAATAAAATTGGATTAAAAAAAAAAAAAAAAAAAGAGGAAGCAATGGTACTAAGAGCTTAGAGCATAAGCGTAAAGTTAGCAGCCTACATCTCCATCTCGACAGTCCGTCCTTCAGGTTCGCTCTCCCGAGCGGGGTGGTTCGGACTTAACGGCCCATAGAGCGCGAAGGACAACCCAAAATCCACCCATATAAAGATAAGGGAGGGCGTATAAAAGATGCCAGCCTGTTGTACGTCATTACGATCGAATCAACAGACCAAATTAAAATGCCAGCTCAAATCTAGGCCACGCTACAGTATAAATCCGTGAGCGCCATCGTTCCATGTCAACTCTCGTTGGGCACATGCTTGCCTGCTTAGTCATACTGTCCTGGAGTGCATCCTCACGTGCGCGTTCATCTCCATCCACATACAAGTCATGAGCAAACGTCCTATAAACGAGAGCAAGCCCTCCGGACCTTCGGAAGTGTCTCAAATTTCTAGCAAAAGGGCACGGACTGATGACTCAAGTTTGAATCCTGGCTCTGGTGAGTTATGCATTGCATTGAAGGTCTTATGCGGTCAATGGTAGAGCTAATTAGATTGGTCTAAGGATCGAGACCAGTGACTCCTGGGTGGGTTTCAGGTGGTTAAGAAACTAGACCTTATAACGTCTTACTCTGTAATTCAGGTCAGCGCCGCCCTCAGCTACCAGAACACGCGATCCTCAATACTACTATAAGGACGGGAGTGTTATCCTACTAGTTAAGGATACTTTATTTAAGGTGCGTATTCCAATCGGGAGCTTTGGAGCGTGTAGCAAAGCCTTCTATTTTATAGGTTCATGCTTCGCTGCTTGAAGCTCAGTCTGAGAAATTCAAGAACATGTTCGCCTCACTGTCACTAGACCGCAATGCAAAGCCTGAAGGACTCACTGACAACCGCCCAATCGAAATCCCTGGAGTATCTGTGCCAGAGTTTCGCAACCTATTGGCGGTGTTCTACTCCCTGTAAGTCCTATCTATACGAGCCCATCTGCTGTTAGTCTGAGCGGTGCCCCAAGTCCTTCGGACAAACTTTTTCTCGGCACGCAGGGAATCCAAGAACCAGCTGGGGCTTGGCGCTCTTTCTCAATCCTCACAGATGTTGTACGTCTTTCACAAGGGTTTCGCATGGCGGAGATCGAGAAGTGGGCAGCAAATCAACTTAGATGTCTCATGAAGACCTCTTCAACCCACGTAGCGGCTGGAGCCAAAGAAAGCCTAAAGGACAAAGTACCGTATAATTGTTTTCTCGCGTTGTGCTATGCTATTGCTATATCGGACATCCCTCTAGTACACAACATTCGCAACCTGATTCAGTGCTATTGTACTCTGCCTACATGTCTCCCGGCTCACAGCATAGTTGCGCTTCTACACCACCCGCAGCTACGCCAACAGGACCTCAGTCTATTCGGCTTCATATTCCTTACGTCCCTTAACTTCGGATATACCGTATGGGAGCAGGAGTATTTTACGAAAGAAGACCGTATTGCATTATTCTCGACCCAGTGCTATCTTACTCCGTTGCCCGAATCGCTCAGCAACGATCTAGTCTTGCCGCTTCTCGCCAAGCCAATCTACTCGAAAATTGGGACCCTCGAAGTATTTGGGGACGAAAACTGTGTAGAAAACTGTCGGCGGCGTCTTAGTTTAGCTTGGCAAACCACGTTCGACTCGAGCTACTACCAGGATATTGCTAGCAGCGAGGTTTTGAAACCCACAGGTCAACTTGGGCGACTACCGGGCCTTAGGCTCGAGTTTGCAAACGCCATGAGTTCGTACAGCGATTGTGCGAGTGGCTGCTGTACCAAGGCTTTGCTATCGTTGGACACGGATATAGCTATTTTGTTTGAACGTCTGGCTGGTTACTATCGGGGTATCAACTAGCCGGTTACTGGACCAATTTTGCGGTTGGCTTTGGGCATTACTGTGGGCTTCTGGCTGAAAGTACCTAATTTGTTTTATAATTCGACGATATCTTGTAGGATCTTGTTTATGTTTAACTTCTATATGTAGCGTTCGGAAGCATGTACAAAAATGATACGATAGTACTTGATAGAGGTATATGCGCGAAAAAAGCAATAGTAAAAGCATAGAGCATAATCGTAACGTAGACATCATACATCTCCGCTCCACCGGTTCACCCCTCAGGTTCGCTCTCCTAATCACCCTTTTCACCCTCTTCTTCGCCCCCTTCTCAGCCTCCCAAATCCACAACTCCCCAGACTTCGGCGGTGGTAGTCGTCCTCGCCCGCCCGGCCAGCACGTCTCGCGCCAGCGCTTCAGCTTCAATGACGTCGTCGCGCCGAGTCGAGTAGATGGATAAGAGCGTACGTAGTTTGGAGAGGAGGTTCTGAGCGGGGTCATCGTTTTTTAGTTCTTCGTCGTCGACGTTCTGATTCGAAAAGTTCGAAGAGGGAGATAAAGCGGAAGAGGTCGAGCGTAGCGGGCCATGTGGAGGCCATGCGATCTCCTAATACCCCCCTCGTCCACCTCGGACGACTCGTTTTGCTCCGCCTCGACTTCTGCCGCGACCTCTTTCGCACGCTTCTTCATTTCTGCAGCAGATTTGAACTCCTGCTTGCCCTTGATCTTCTTATCTGCTTGTCTCGGCATCTTCGGAGCGGGCTGGTCGTCACCTGGGATTAGGGGTAGCAGTTCAAACGGATTGGCAACTCGCTCCTGACTTTCGTCTTGTTTGGATTTGATCTTTACTTTGACTTGGTTTTGTCCAAAGCTATTGGGGGTTTCTTCCCGAGTTAACCTTTGCGGAGATGGGGGAGGTCTGTTCCGGGTGCTAGAGCGTCCCATTTGTCTTGTGTCCATCGGATGGGGACGATAGGCCTAGAAGGTCCGAGACTCATAGGCACTTCAAATGCATGGCCGTTTCGCTCGAGCCAGCGCCACACTAGCCCTTGGACCGTCGAAAAGGGGTTTACAGTAAGAAGACAAAGTCTGTACTATATTACCTCGGTCTATATGCTATTAATCTGACTGGACTTCAGGTTCCCGGTTCTGTTCGCGAGCCTAGATGCGGATCTAGTCACACCCCTCTCGTCGGCTGTTAAGATGTCTCGAGGGTTTGGCAAGGAGTCGGCTACGCTGCTCACCCACCAAAGGCAAGCGATCAATCTCTACATCACACCTTACGTTCACTAACCTCGGCCATTGCACGTAAGTCAACCCGCCCGCGCCACTTAGCCTTGTACTCACCTCGTATCCCCTATTTCCCCACCCACAGAATGGCACATCCCTCGTTGTGTATATATAAGCATATCCGCGATTGTTTCGTCAACGGTACCGTTCCAGCAAATGTACTCCCGAGTGAGTCTAGTCCGAGTACTACTTAAATATAGAGTTCTCACGTAGGTAAGCACTTAGGCCGGGTTATATCTACCCAACCGACAGCACGAGCTCAAAGCGTGGGATCTCTGGACTCGATAAACGTGACGCGGAGCTGCTTGGCGCTGTGCACGGACTGAGGGAAGCAAGGTCGAAGTTTAACCCAGACATACTAGGCAAGTGATGGCGAGGTGTTTCACGGCTTTGTGGAGAATGCAAGCCAATTCCTGCCAGATACATGCGGAGCAAGGCGATGGCATCCATTAACGTTGGGTGTATCCCCGCGAGCGATCTGGAAGAATTTGGGAGAGTTCCCAGATTTTGTTGTTCTTACCCTCGGTTCCCTATTGAACCGTGTACCTACCCAACTACCCAATAGATAGGGTTACGGAGGGTTCGTAGTTTCGCTAAAACCCGAGGCGCATATAGCCTATCAAGGCAGTGCTCCAACTCCAAGAGCCCACAAAACGAGAGCCCCACGTCCGGCGCTTAGTTTCTGAACCCCCTGTGCAAGGCACAGAAAACGTGGTTGCAAAATCTGAAATTTGTCTCAGAATGTTCAAGACAGCTTACAGGAACGCACCCGAATTTGCATTGTTTGTGGGTTACACCTGAAACTAATAACAACCCAGGATTTTCAAATTGTGACTCACCAAACTTCGGTCAAGAAGTCTAATTAATCTTCAGGCGTTAGTTCTTGCCACTGTCATCTGGGTTTGTAGAATTCACTGTCAGGCTTGATTTGTGCAACAAGACATGAAGCGGCGCTCCTGGTCTCTTGTGGATTCACGGTCACGCAGCAAAGTGGCACGGGAAATTTTTTCTATTTGAAACATAAACATTGATCAGTGCAATTTGCTAAATGTCCGAACAGTGGCCACCCATGGCATCTACGACGTGCCCTATACTTATGTGCCGAGCAATGGCTGAGCAAGCGTCTATGCGACTGACTTCTAGCTCAGGGAGCAGGCTCTCAGGACATCTGTATGTACATACATATACTTCGGTCGCGCGGTTTTTACCGCTCATCTTCAACCCGCTCATCCAACAATCGCAACTCACCACAGAACATCATGAGCAAGCGTTCAACTAGGCGTGGCAGGCAATCTGTACCTTCTGAACAGTCTCAAGCTCCGAGCAAAAAGCCACGGGTTGAGGACTCGAATTCAGGATCTGGATCTGGATCTGGTGAGTTTTCTAGAGGTTAGAGGGGCCCGGGACGATGGGCTACGGAGCTGACGGATCTGGTTTCAGGAGAAACTAGTACAGTCGTCACTCCTATGTAAGTGACCTGTTTACGATATCGCAAAAAAACGCGCTGTCTTACTCTACAATGCAGACAAGCGCCATCTCCTGCTATAACGCGTGATTCTCAACATTACTACGAGGACGGAAGTGTCGTTCTTCTTGTTAGTAATGTGTTATTCAAGGTACGTGCATCGTCTGTAAAGTTTCGACAGACATGGTGAATCTCTGCGTCATACAGGTCCATGCTTCGTTGCTCAAGGCTCGGTCCAAGGTTTTCAAAGACATGTTGACCCCGCCGCCGAGTCAAGATGATATAAAACCCGAAGGACTCACCGATGAACATCCAATTAAAATCACCGATGTGACGGCGTCGGAGTTTCGCAACCTGTTGGTGATATTCTACGCTCTGTAAGTTTCTATTCTGCGAGTCTGTTCGTTGTTAGTTTATATGATGATTCAAGCCCTTCGGACATGGTTTCTCTCGGCATACAAGGTGCCACATACCCAGTTCGTGCTTGGCCAGCGTTCGTTAGCCTCTCAGATGTTGCACGCCTTACAAAAAGGTTCTGCATGACTGATGACGAAAAATGGGCAGCCAGTCGCCTCAAATTCCTTATAAGGTCCTCCATAACCAACATCGCAACAGGGGCTAGAGGCAATTTGAAGGATGGAGTACCGGCTGTGTTCATGCTCGCATTACAGTACGCTATTGCTATACCGGATATTTCTCTGGCGTACGGTATCCGTAACCTCATCCAGTACTCCTGTACACAACCTACGAATCTCTCGGCTCAAGCTCTAGTAGGGTTTCACCGTTTCTTGCGGCCGCGTCAACAGGATCGTAGCCTGTTCGGCTTCTCGTTCATCATGCTTCTCAACCTCGGGCATGCTGTATGGGGGCAGGAGCTCTGTGGAACCACAAAATGCCGAATTTTGGCAGAAATTTATACAGATTTCCGCTTTCAGCTATATTCTTACTGAATCGATGCCATTCGGCTATAGCTGGATTTAAGCATGCATTTGAATCAAGTTCGGGCTGATGCGGAACTTTAGCATACAAGCTGAATTTCCGTATGGTTGTGCGGAGAAAACAGCAGGGCAATCTCAAAATAAATTTGCTCAAAATCTAGCTGAAAAACAGCATTAGTGCTGGAAATAAGCCCTGCCCAAAGTTCAGACAGATTTAAGCCAGAATTGAGTCTTGTGAAACTACGAGTCTTGATGCGGAATTAGGGATGATAGTATAGGAAAATTGGGTTTACCCACTCCCCGGTAGTGAGCTGAAATTCAGCACGATCTATATTAATCTTTGGTCTTAATTTTGCACAATGTAGCGTGGTAGTGTCAATCCGTATGAACTAATATACAAGGATATGCAGGAGTAGCTACTACTTATGGGCTACAACGCAACAGATTCGGAACGGACACGTTGGAAGGAGAAGTACAGACGGGGCGGGGGCATGTGAGAACTGCGCCAATATCGACGCTATGATATGGGCGCAGACGGCATCACTGCCGAGTTGTTTACGGCAACTTTGACTAAATGGAACGGAGGGGACCTACCGCCCGCTTCTTCTGAGTCAGTGGCCGGGGGAGAGGTGCGCCGCCCTTGAGCCTGCGCACTTCGGCCTTCATTGACTTGAATGCCGAGTCGTACGGAGTCGTAGCTATCAGGCTCACAGGTGGATGGTGAGCGAACACTCACCGTGTGACGCGTATGCAGCTGCACAGGATGTTGCTGCAGGCGTAGCAAAGTCGACGCTTTAGTGTATGCTTGACAGGCGGTTTGTACGAGTGGGTGACAAACCGAATATAACATAATTGTGCTGAGGTTTCCCACCAGCTGATGGGCGAAATTAAAGGCGAAGTACTGTAACGTGGGCGTTAGGTGCAATATGAGCCGTGTATCAATAGATACGTGGCGGGCGACGGGGCTGTTAGCCAACGACGTGCGTAAAGTAGAAGACCGTGCGCACTAAATCTACTACCTAAGTGTGCATTTTAGCATGACACAAAATCCTACTAGGGTGTCGGGCTGGTGTTGGACGGCGGAGGCAGGCACGGGCGAGTGGAGGAGGCCGGGCGAAGCAGGGGGAGCAAACGAGGGCCAACGCCGAGTGAGGAAAGGAAAACAAGGATGGCGAGTCAAGGAGTATGGTAGAAGACTGACGAGCCGGTGACGTAGGCGTATGTCATTGACCAAGCGCTGATCTGGGGCCGGAACTGCAGCAGTAAACTACGTTTTGCTCGATTTACGGGCCACGAATCAACTTTTGAGTACCACCGTTCGACGCGCATTGACGATGCGCGTTGAACGATACTCGCCTTGAGCCCAGTTGCCAAGTACTTTGGCTGCGAAGTCAAAACGCTGGGCGCTTCGTTCGGATGCAAATGAACGCCATCGGGAGTGGAGCACTTGTCCCCCACCACGACCGATCTCTGCCCTCGTCTCGCTCTCCTCTAGTATCTTTTCGCCTACGCCTTTGAACACTAATCTCCGCGCCGCTAGCGACAATGTGATCCATTGCTTGCGGGATGTGGCTAACTCGGCATGGATTCAAGCCACTACGACACTGCCCAGTGAGTATCTAGCCTAAATTAGCTCGCGTACCGACCCAGCTTACATCGTATGCATACCCGCTCTTGTTGCCCTTGCTGAATAGATAATCCTCATGTCAATCGCTCAAATGTAAGCGCTTTTTTGCACTTTTACTTACACCCAACTGACTGTTTGCCCACCTTCACTGCACCGCCACAAACGGGCTCTCTAAGGCGAGCTTTCGATCACGCTCACCTTTCGCTCGTTTCATCGCACTTACTAAGTATCACTTGTATCTCTTTCGATGTATCTCGCCTTTGTAACGTTTTGTACAAAATACACAATTGGGCCCTCTCGCCTGGACAGTCATACTCCGACACAAATTCACTCTAAGTTCTCTCACAAAGAATGGCCGAATTTCAGTCGCTATGATGCTGAATTTCCGTAGTATCTTGCTGAGTAGTTTTCATGCAAAATTTGACTCATTTTCAGCCACGCATAACCGTATAAGTTTCGGGTCAAATGTTCCTGAGTTTCAGTACAATGTCCAAACGAAAGTTGTGCTAACTTTCAGCTGTGATCCTGCTGAAAGCGTCACTACTGATTTTCAGCTCGTTTCTCGATGAAAATACGTACACAATGCTAGTTCTTATGTTATGCGGAATTTTGTACTAAACTGGAATGTTTTTTCGTCGTTGGACTGAAAAAAGTGCAATGCCGAAACGGGCCATTCTGGTGCTAAATTTTGGCCATCAATTTCAGTCATATTCGTGCTCGAATCTGGAATTCAATGCCATTTTCTGGACCAACACCAGCTGAAAATTTATGCCGGAATTCGGCACTTTTCCCTTCCACAGAGGGAGTGGTTTACACGAGAGGAGCGCATCATCTTGTTCTCTGCCCAGTCGTATCTCACTCCATTGCCTGGATTGCTCGGCGAGGGTCTCACCACGCCCGTTCTCTCCAAGCCAGCTTATACAAAGGCAGGATATCTCGACCTGTTTGCGTACGCAAACTGCGTAGAGAACTGTCAGCGCCGTCTCAGCTTAGCTTGGAAAGCCGCATTCAACCAGAGCTACTACACAGAGGTTACCAGCAGCGAGTTAATGAAGCCGACAGGTCAAATTGGGCGACTACCGCGTCTCCGGCTCGAGTTCGCAGGTACAGCATGTGCGAACAGTGCCTGCAAAATTGACTGTGGCGCCAAGGCTCTGGCATCATTGGATGCGGACATCGATCAGCTGTTTGTACGTCTAGCTGGCTATTATCGAGGTGTCGACTAGTTAGAGGTTGGACGGTGTTTACTCTAGCTTGGGTGCTGATAATAGTTATAGCTAATTGTGGCTGGTGGTTGGTAATATCTTCAATGGTCCGGATTTCCTTGAACGTGTCTCTATGGTATCTTTCCAAGTCGCTGTGCATTATTTTTAACCGATCTAATATCACTGGTATAGTTTGAGTGCTAGCTTGACCGATTGCCTATTCTTTTGGTTGATGTATGCGTGTAAATCATAGCTTGGAGCCAATGTCAAGTTGATTATACGCCCATGAGTCCGCGTTCGGTTTTGCTCCCTGGCCCGACTCTCTTTGTCCTCGCTGCTCCCCCGTCTCGGTCTCGCAAACTTAAATTCTCAAACCTTGATGACGGGAATTGCCCCCGTACGTTTGACCTGCACGCCTTGTTTCAGTATTTTGGCTTGGGAGATCATCACAACGAGTTGAGCAGACGGGTTATATAAAGCGGCCTATTCGCGGCCAAATGTTTGTCATTATATAAATGATATTTATGATGATACTTGAGAGAGGTATATGCGCGAGAAAGCAAAAAATACTAAAAGCATAGAGCATAATTGTAACGTCAACATCCTACATCTCCACCCCACCAGTCCACCCTTCAGGTTCGCTCTCCCAATCACCCTCTTCGCCCTCTCCTTCGTCACCCTCCCAGTCTCCCAAATCTCCAACTCCCCAGACTTCAGCGGTGGCAGTCGTCCTCGCACGTCCGGCTAGCACGTCTCGTGCCAGCGCTTCAGCTTTGACGTCGTCTCGCCGAGTCGAGTGGATGGATAAGAGTGCACGCAGGTCGGAGGGGAGGTTGTGGGCTGGGTCGTCTTGTTCAAGTTCTTCGTCGTCGACGGTGGTTTGAGTAGAAAAGGTCGAGGATGGGGGTAGAGCCGGAGTAGTAGAACGTAACGGTCCGTGCGGACGCCATGCGATTTCCTCCACCCGCTCATCCACGTCGGACGACTCGTCTTGGTCCGCCTCGACCTCTGCCGCAACCTCTTTCGCACGCTTCTTCATCTCTGCAGCAGATTTAAACTCCTTCTTCCCTTGGATCTTCCCATCCGCTTGTCTCGGGACCTTCGGAGCAGGTTGGTCATCACCCGGGATCGGAGGGAGTAGTTCAAACGGATTGGCGATTCGTTCTTGGGTAGCTTGCTTTTCGTCTTGTTTCGATTTACCCTTTGCTTTTGATGACTTGGTTTTATCCGACGTTGTTGGTGGTTTCTTCCCGAGTTGTCCTTTACGGAGATGGGAGAGGTCTGTTCCGGGTGCTGGAGCGTCCCATTTGTCTTGTGTCCATCGGACGGGAATGATTGGTTTGGTTGTTGGAGGTTTTCTGCTGGGGATGGATGTGGGGGTGGGACGGGGTGGGGTTGTATCGTCGTCCTTTATAGAAGATTCATCTTCATTTTCGTCGACGGCGTGACTTTCGCCGCTTTCTGAAGGTGGTGGGGGAGGGGTGCTTCTTAGGCTACTGAATCCTCCATTGTCCTCCGTTTCGGCGTCTGAGACAGTAAGAGAGACTTTACGTGGCCCAGCCAAATCCTCTCCATCCTCGTCGAATACACTCGTAAAGACCCGGCCATTGGCGCCTATAGCCGACTTTTTCCTAGGCGAGTCCATAATCTCGTCCTCATCATCATCATCGTCACCGTCGGAAGATGGTCGTTTAGTCCCTCTAGGCTCGCCAAAAAGTGGTGGTGGGATCGTTTCAGCTTCTTTAGCTGGGACGATCAGTTTTCGGCGTTTGTCGCCTGGAGTAGCGGGGACTTCTTCCCCGCGCATGCGTTTGCGGGCTTTTGTCCGTGGTGTCATCATGGTGGATGTTGTAGTTGATCCGAGAGGTCGTTTAGGTCTGATTGGGGATAGGTTTAGGTTTGTAGAGTGGGATAGTGCGCCTGAGCTTTTTCGACGAAGTGCGGATCTAGAAGGGGATACGAGTGTAGAAGCGGAAGGTCGTCGAGAACGTGTAGGGGACGGAGGAGCGAACGGGTTGTCGTCAGAGTCATCAGAGTCCGAGTTGAGTATGGGAAAAGGCCGGCGTCGCGCTGAAGAGGTAGAATCGAATGGGATGGTACGCGTAGATTTGGACGTGGATCCTACGCGAGAGAGATCTAGACCGCGAGGACCTTGGGAGAACGGGTTGGAGATTTTAGGTTGAGAGGACGAGGATTCGGCTGGAGATGATTGTCTAGGAGGAGCTTTTTTACGTGCTGAGAAGGGTGTAGCTGGTCCTGCTGTACTCTGTACTGGTAGGTTCTTTGGTACTATTGATTTGGATTTGGGCGCGCGTTTGGGCGGGGTTGTGTTTATGGACGCGTCCTTTTCGGCTTTGAGCGAGGCTTGCCATATTTTATATTTTGCCTCTAGAGGAAAATACGTGTAAATGAGTTTTAATATGGTTAAGAGAGGGTGGTCTCACGCATGTCTGGATTTTTCCTCAATTCTTCTTTGCCTGGGTCACACCCATGGATACGACGGTGAGCTCGCTGCCATTCTTTGATTTCTGCTTTGATTTGTGAGATGTCGGTAGACATGTTCGTAGTTGAAGTCGAGAGGGTAGGACTATTAATCAAATCTAGCTGGACTTTCGAGTAATTAGATGACCGTAATTAGAAGAGCGCTGGTGGTTGCGGAAGAACCAATGGAGGCGCGCCAGAAGTCACGTGGGGTAGGGTCAACAATCGCAACGTCATAATCATTCATCTGACCTTGACTCCCATCTCGACCTACGATTGGTTTGCCACCCTGTAAATATTTTGATTGTATCAAAGGTAAGACTGTGCTGTTAAATTTTTCTGGGTCGAGTCATTCATAAGTCCAAGACCCCGCTTGTTCCGGTTTGCTGTTTCTGGCGTGTAAAACACGGCCCTGATGCACTTGACAATGAGTCAGAACCACGACCGTCGTATATCTTTCCTTCAATTCGACGCAGGAAATTCCTAGTAAAGTACTGGTAAACAAAGGTGTGTAGATCATTGCCTCGTGTCGGTATCATGTGGCTAATTACTGCATTTCATGTAACGCTTGCCTCGCTCCAGCCGTTTGTTTGCTAGCGCTCAGCGTGTTCAGCTCTTCTGTTCGACTTGTTCTTCACCCTCTAGACGACTTTCAATATGCCAGATCCCCCTCGGAAGTCATCGCAAGCGGCCGCAACTAGCCAGGGCTCGGCTCAGCCACGGAGAGCCACCCGAAGGCACTACTCGGCAAGGCCACGCAAAAATGAAACAGAGACCGCTGATAGCCA